>CM037996.1:10505234-10687977 GCA_021234005.1 Nephelium lappaceum | reverse complement strand
AAACAACTTGAATTAAAAATAATAGGGAGGATATATACAAATGCCCTAATTTGGACTAAGGTTTCATTTTTTCTTACGAGCAGATTTCCTTTAGGGAAATTGAACATGATAGATTTTGAATTATCAACTCATTAAATTGGGCATATTGATTTTCTAGAATCAAATCATGAAATTGACTTAAATCTAGCCCAAGCAATTCCAAGTATTGCTACCTAGAAAAGCCAAAAAACAAGAGATAATTTGCTCACTAAGAAGTGGAATTTTATTAATTTCTCAAAAGCCAGAAACATACATAATAAACCCTAACAACAATAATCTATTTATACTAGCACAATTATAATTTTCCTACGAAACAAACCATCATTAGAAATAGAATCCTAAAAGGAAATAACTAAACAACTTAAGGAAATAGAATCCCTTAAAAAAAGATAGCCTAATTAATAAAAGGAAAATGCATAAACCAAATAAAAAATAAAATAAAATCCTATTTAACAAAAGAGGTATATTATATTTTTTTAAAAACTCAAGAGACTTCATTCCAGAGATATCAGCAAGAATAATACTTGAAATACAATCTAAAACATAATCGAACCAAGATTGATTAAATTACTTCTAAAAATAAAATGGCTAGCCGATGGAGTGTCTCATTACTCTTCCTAGGCGTAAATTGGCATCGAACATTGTTCAACTTAGATACGTCAATGAGATATCTGTAATGATGGGACTTTCCATAGCCAAAGGTTCTTAGCTTGAAGAGCCAAGATAAATAATCGAGCATCCATTTCCACAACTTGAGGTCTGAAATCATGAGCCAAAACAACTTCAAGCCCTCTCTGGTTGTCTAACATTTAGCCAAAAAAAAAAAAAAAGATGAAAAAATCAACTAACTTTATAGACAAAGCTCCTTTAACCTCTCCCAAGTGATTATGGATCAAAGCTCTAATCTTTACAAAACTGGAGCTATTACCTGTTGGTGTGTTCATGTTTAGTTTTCGGGAGCCTCTATTAGAAACTATTTCTCTTTTTAACACTTGGATCAGGTTTTTCTTTTTCTTTTTTTGCTCCTTTTTTTCTCTTGTTGATGAAACTATTATGTGGGGAATTATTTTTGTTCAAAAGGGGGTGTTTTTTTTGTTGGGGAATTGGAATTTTAATGCAAAGATTGTGTTTCTTGAATAAATGGGTGTGTTTGTTTGCAAGGAAAATTTTAAGTTAGGAAATTAAATGGGGTTTGTTTGTTTTTGAATAAAAGATGTTGTTAATTTGATATGTTTTTACTCTATGTTTTGTTTTTGGGAAAATTGGAGTTTGAGAGCAAGGATTTTATTTATTGAATAAATGGGTGTGTTAGTTTCTTGAGAAAGTTAAAATTTTCAAATTAATCGCCACATAACAACTTCATCATATGATGAAATTCATCTCCACATAACAATTTCATCGTGAGATGAAATTATTTATTTATTTTTATATAAATTTAATTGTGACTTTTAAAAATTTTTATCTTTTATTTTGGTTATGAAAGGGTAGTTTGGTAATTGAATAATTTGTTTTGTTTTAATTTTTTAATTTTTAATATAATAAGGGTGTTTTGGTCTTTTAACGTTTTTGTTACAAACCACTGAAATTTTGGATGTAAACTACTTTTGGCTGGCGATAGGTGGTTTTTTGGCAAAAATTTTAAAAAGTTCGGCTAAAATGAGATTATTTACCATTTCAGGAGCTTGTTAGATTTTTCCCATTATTTTATTTTCTTTCCTGAAACTGGATATCATCTAAAAATTGGGTTCAAATTTATTTGATGCCAACAATTTGTTGGAGTTGCTAAAATCATGCACGCAGTTGATGGTTTAAGAGCCAGAACCATCTACATTGTGCAACAACTTTTTATTATCCATTTATTATTATATGTTTTTATTTTATTTTTGGTCAAAATGAAGATCTGCAATGAGATTTAGCAATCTGGATCTAAAGGTTTAGATTTGTTTAATAAGATTTTGCAGAGTCCAGCTGAACAAAAATAGAGGTGTAAGGCAAACATTAAATGATGCCTATCTTTTATATATTTATTGCTTTCTTCATTTGATTTATTTTCCTTAACATTTTTTTTTTTTTAATTTTTCATTATTAGGGTGTGAGATTTTGAATCATTACCATAGATTTTTTCTAACTGAGAATCGTTACGATAGGGAACTTTTAATTTTTCCTTCTAGGTTTCATCATTAATTTATTAACTAAATTAACTTTTTGTTGCTTGCAACAATTTTATTAGGAGCCCTTTCTACGTTTTGTTGTTGAATTGTATTCTGTATTCTTCTTTTCATTCTATTTTTTATATTTGTGCTTAAATTTCTTACATAAATATTATATAGAAATCAATTAAAAATAACTAAATAATTTTAGTAATATAAAAAAAAACAACAACATTATCAATTTAAGATTATAGAACAATAGAGTATGGAGTGATTCTTCTAATTACATTATACAATTAACATAGGCTTGACATAATAATACATATTTGAAATTTTAATTTATACTACTTTGCTAATTTTTAGAGGACTTTGTCAATTGTGTAACTCACCTAGGATTAATCCACCTTTAGATTTGATTAAAAATTTGAAAAGCTTACTTGTTTTATCGTCCCTTGGGAAAGTTTTGTTTGGTAATATATATATTTTTAATTTTACTTAATGCACATGATTACTTCTTAATATTTCCATAAATGTATGAACGACAAACGTAAAGTGTTTCTACGTAGATGGATACCTTGTGATAATATTACATTTTCTTGTAGTATAGACTAGCTGCACACTGCTACTCTCAAAGTTACTTTATCAAGTTGTGTTGTCAATTTTGTATTATGAATTTGGGTAAGATTGGTTTATATTTGTTTTTCCTAAATTTAGTTCTTCCTTTTTAGCACAGTTGAATCATGGAACTTGGATGGTTATACGGGAGAATGGAGGAATGTTCCCTATGTCATTAGAAAAGACATAAAACAAGATTCCCACTTATTGACCTCTCTATATCTCTCCTCTTATCCTATGTCACCACTTTGGTTCTTATACATTAACATGGGTACGACATTTTAGTAGCTCTCATGTGCTACATCATGTTTCAAATTTGTTATGAAACTAAAGGGTACTTGGCCAATCAAAGAAAAAAACCTCTTCACACTCAACAGATTTTAGGCTTACTACAATCGGATTAATAATTTACTATAATTTTACCCATATTCATCAACATCTAACATCATCCAAGTAAGTCCTTTTATATTAAGACAATTATGAAAATATATAATTGCTTTTTTCTTTTTTCCCTTCTTTCAAGTGTGGAAAAGAAAGAAAATTAACTTAGTGGCCAGGCTTTTCTTAGATCTAAATACAAGAATGTACAGTATATTACATGTATATCATCTCTTTAATTGTTAATTATTAATAGAGTTTTCTAATATAAGGCACATTTGAGCAGCGTTTCAAATATATATATAATTATGTTTATATATAGTATATATTAGATTATGAGAATCAAGTCTAATTGGTGATCTAACTATGTATTCTTAAGGTTAGATTTAGATGAGTATTCATAGGATGTTCTTAAATTGTTGTGTTGCATTTGTTGGGATTATGGTTTTTTTATTATTATTTATATTTTCCATGAATATGTTGTTTGGATGGAAGTTTTGGATCATATAGTTGTGTTGATTTTTGAAAATGATATATTTGGTAAATGTATTAGACCAACATCGAACATCCTACACCTTAATTAAAACAATACGAAATAGGTTATTGAGATGTGAAATAGCATGAACAAGCACATAAACATGAAATGCTTTTTTTATTTAAAAACAATTTAATTTTCTTTGCATGATTGTATTATTTGCCACACTCAAGCTTTCTATATCTATTATTTGCCATACCATGATATTACTACTTGTAACAGTACATATAATACAAACTGTTATGGAGGCTGCTTGCTGGCTTAGTGCATTGATTAGATTGCCTTCTATTGTCAACACTTGACACCAAAGTAATTCAACTATTAAGTTCGTTTTCCTTCGTTTCTCCCTCTTCTTTTGTCTATAGAATTATGGTGTTATTATGTTATGATTTTTAAGTGATTGCAACATTTTGCAATCTGTATAGTGCTATTAAGGTTTTTTTTTTTTTTTATGGCTAGTAATTTTTCCTGTTACTCTTTTAGAGATCATACATTCGGGTTCGAACCTATGAATTGCATATAAGTTTGAGTTTGGAATATTATGAGATCATACTCTTTTGGAACAGTCCTACAGATTTTAAAATAGCACTTTAAGTTGTGCAACAGAGTAAAAATGATGGATGATGCAAATGATTGGGATGCAGGTTAGTTGATCAAGGCTTAGCATTCTGCAAGAAGTCAACATTAACATAACAGTTGTAGTTTGCAAAGCGAAACTTGAGGGCACCGGAAAACAACTGTAAGATGTTGTATCCCTTTCATTTTGCACTAGAAGGACACTCTCTGCAGCTTTTTCGGCCTGATCTCTTCTCCACATCAAGTGATCTTAAGCAACAAATAAAATGAAAGAAAGGGTTGCTTTCAATGACACACATACACTAGATAATATCAAAGAAATTGTTATATGGTGTACGAGCACACCTCAATCACTTAACAACCAAAGCATCATTGTAGATCCTGCACTCCTCCTCAGTAGAAAGGTGGAAGCAGTCCCCATTCTTGCACTTTGTGCGGCAGTTGAACTCATCATGGCGGAAAGTTTGTTTGCTGAGGCTGCTGCTTGAGGCCTCATCAGTGGCAAATTGGTAATACTTGAAATGTACAGTCTTGCTCAGAAGACTTTTATGAATGATTCAAGCGCAACAATTTCTACACTTCTATTGTTTTAATATTTTCTATGCTTTTACCTCTTGCAATTTTATGAATGATTCATGTGCTTTTGTGGTTTGCGTACTCTAGTATCGGAATGTTAAAAAATAAAATTTAGTTTCTGCTATTAAGCATCACATGTCCTACTTTTTTTATCTTTTGAAAAATATTTAGTGTTAACTTGGTTTGATTGTTTGTGATTGATCCCTGTGATGGAGCTGATGACCTGGCTGAATTGTTGGTGATTGAGAACTGGATTGAAGTCTAGTTGACATGGTTGACGTTTGTCTAATGCCACTTAGGGTTCCAATTTTTTCAAATTTCAATGGTAACACAAAAATAAAACATTGATAAAGTAAAAAAAAATAAAAATTAAAATAAATAAAAGTGGTGGCATCACATGTAGTGTGTGAGAGGCTATTAGGGCATATCTTATTTATTTCTGATGTTTAATATCTAAATAAAATAAGTAAGTTGATAAAGAGATGAGATATGGAATATGCATCAATATTGAGATAAAACTTATTCACTTGTGCAAGGTCAACTTAGGCACTTTTTTTTTTTTTTTTCAGAAGAAAAAAAAAAAAAGAACTCCAGCCAAGGCTGTTTCACCTATGTTAGTGGCTATACATACTAATCCTACGAGCTTATTCCATATATAAAAGGCTTCTTTTTTTTTTTTTTGTTTTTTTTGAATACTAACGATCAAATGAGTGAGAGAACTTGTACCATTTTGTAAGATTTTTCCGGAAACTTAATTAGTGACGTTTCTACTAGAAACATTAATCATATAAGTAAATTGAGAATATTCTTAAGCTTTGTTTTTGTAAAATAACACATAATCTTCTTTTCCGAAGAAGAATGACATAGCAATAAGTTTACTTTTTTAACATTTAATAAAATTAGTGAATCACTGAAATTTAATTAAGAGCAAAAGCTATTTCTTTGTATTTCCTTATAATTGGATCCATAGGCCTTTATACGTTTATTCACTTGACCCAACTTTGAACTTATTTTTTTGGTTCTGTGCCAAGAATTCCATATCTCAATATTATTTTGTCTTTTTTATTTAATTCATATGATAATTTGTTTCAACATCATCAATATTATTTTCTTAAATTTTTTAATTTTAAATTGTTTCGATTTTTTCGTACCATTCACTTATGCAGAAATTATCAAAATCTTTAACTTTTAAAATGGATAAACATATATTTTTATGAATAAAAAGTAGTATTTATGGTATCAATTGATATAACTCGATAGATTAAATAAAACTTAAATTTGTATTATGAGTAAAAGATATATGGCCCCTTACCAGAAATAAATTCTGATTTATTTATTAGAGTCCATTTATTATTCAACTTTTTTAAGAAGATAACTCCATAAACAAATGCGTATTTAGTTACTTTAAAGAGATAAAGGTTGAAAACATTCAAAGTAGTATAAAGATGGATCAAATATGGTAAAACTGAACCGAAAACGTATTCATTTGTGTGTAGCGGAAATTGCTCAGGCTATCGGATTGTTTAATTGGTCGGAGTTCAACCATGAACTACAGAACCAAACCCTTAAATTCAGTGTGATTTGCTTTGCCTTTTCATTGTTTTCTCTTCTTTTTTTTTTTTTTTTTTTTTTTTTTTTTTTTTTTTTTATGTTATGTGTTTGTTTTGTATGTGTGTTTGTACGTATATGGAAAACTAGTTTTTCATCAGTCTCTTACCACTTCTAAAACACACACACATACACACACACACACACATATATATATATATATGCTTACAACTACCTCTATTTGCTTTGGTAGTTTTCAAATCAAATCCAAACTTTATTTTGGATCTTGGATCGGGTTATGGATTTGCGTCTTCATGTGGACTTGACCCATACCCAATTACCCAATTACTCAACAATAAATATATACATATATATAAAATGAAGTAACTCAAGATTATAAAAATATTTTTTTACCATTTATGTCATGTGCCAGATAAGCATAGTATAGTGTAAATTGATAAAATATTTAATTATACTAATTTTAGATTTGCCTTTTAAACTTTGAAACCCTAATAGCCTTGTTTGATTGTTATAAATATGCATACTTTCTACTCATTAATTTTATGGAAGAGTTTTCTATTGAAGAATTTGACGGCTTGGTTTCTACTCACTAGTTTGCATATGTATTGTTGAAGATTCATATTTCACTGGTAAGTTTCAAGATGACTCACATACTTTTCAATTTTTTTCTTTTTCTTTTGTTGATCACCAAAATTAAAAGTTAAATAACCTTATTAGATGATTTCTTGTCAATTGCCTTTCTTCATGTATAATATGATAAACTTCTACTTTCCTGCACTCTGTTATACCTCTATCATATTTGTCACTGAAAAATTACTCATCAAATCTCTTTGAATCTCATTTTTCCTTTCGAAATTCCAACCATATTTATTTTATTTTCTTTCCTGAAACTGAATATCATCTAAATTGGGTTCAAATTCATTTGATGCCAACAATTTGTTGGAGTTCCTAAAATCATGCACGCAGTTGATGGTTTAAGAGCCAGAACCATCTACAAAGTACAGCAACTTTTAATTATTCATTTTATTATTATTATTATTTTGCCAAAATGAAGATCTGCTGCAATGAGATTTAGCAATCTAGATCTGAAGGTTTAGATTTGTTTTATAAGATTTTGTAGAGTACAGTTGAAAACATTAGAGGTGTAAGGCAAACATTAAATGATGCCTATCTTTTATATATTTATTGCTTTCTTCATTCGATTTATTTTCCTTAACAATTTTGTTTTGTTTTGTTTTTTTTTTTTAATTTTCATCATTGCTTTTTTTTTTTTTTTTTTTTTTTTTTTTAAAAAAAATTTTCATGATCAGGGTGTGAGATATTGAATCATTAACATATATATATTTTATTAATTGAGAATCGTTACCATATGGAACTTTAATTTTTCCTTCAAGGTTTCATCATTTATTAACTAAATTAACTTTTTGTTGCTTGCAAACAATTTTATTAGGAGCCCTTTTTACGTTTTGTTGTTGAATTGTATTATGTATTCTTCTTTTCATTCTAATTTTTTATATTTGTGCTTAAATTTCTTCCATGAATATTATATTGAAATCAATTAAAAATGAATAAATAATTTTAGTAATATAAAAAAACAACAATGTTATCAATTAAGATTATAGAACAATGGAGTATGGAGTTGATTTTTCTAATCACATTGTACATTTAACATAAGCTTTGACATAACAACACATAATTTGAAATGTTAATTTTTAGAGGAGTATGCCAATTGCGTAACTCACCAAGTATTAACCTGCCTTTAGATTTGAATAACAATTTGGAAAGTTTACTTACTTTATTGTCCATTGGGAAGGTTTGTTTGGCTAAATATTTTTTAAAAATTTTTCTTAATGCACATGATTAGTTCTTAATATTTTCCTAAATGTATGAACCACAAATGTAAAGTGTTTCTACGTAGATAGATACTTGATGATAATATTACATTTTCTTGTAGTGTAGCCTCAGCTACACATTGCTACTCTCAAAGTTACTTTATCGAGTTGTGTCTTCAATTTTGTATTATGAATTTGGGTTAGATTGGTTTATATTTGTTTTTTCTAAATTTAGTTCTTTCTTTTCAGTGTAGCTGAACCCTGGAGCTTGGAAGCTTATACCGGAGAATGCAAGAAAGTTCCCAATGGGATTAGAAAAGACATAAAACAAGATTTTCACTCATTGACCTCTCTATCTCTCCTCTTAGCCTATGTCATCACTTTGGTTCTTATACGTTAACGTGTGTACAACATTTTAGTAGCTCTCAAGTGTGAGATCATGTTTCATAGTTGTTATGAAACTAAAGGGCACTTGGCCAATCAAAGAATAAAGCCCTTCACACTCAACGAACTTGACGCTTACTACAATTGGATTAACAATTTACCAGAATTTTCACCCATATTCATCAATATCTAACATCATCCAAGTAAGTCCTTTTATATTAAGACATCGATGAAAATATAGAATTGCTTTTTTTCCCCTTTTTCATGTTGTAGAAAAGAAAGGACATTAATCTAGTGGCTGGGCTTTTCTTAGATCTAAATACAAGAACGTATAGTATATTACATGAATATCTTCTCTTTAATTTTTAATTATTAATAGAGTTTTCTAATATAGGCCACATTTGAGAGGTGATTCATATATATATATATATATAATTATGTTGATCTATATTGAGAGGTGATTCATATATATATATATATAATTATGTTGATCTATATTGAGAGGTGATTCATATATATATAATTATGTTGATCTATATTGAGAGGTGATTCATATATATATATATAATTATGTTGATCTATAGTATATATAAGATTATGAGAATCAGGCTTGATTGGTGATCTAACTATATATTTTTAAGGTTAGATTTAGGTGAATATTCTTAGGAAGTTCTAAAATTTTTTTGTTGCATTTGTGTTGGGATTATGGTTTTTTTTTTTTAATAATTTATATTTTCCATGAATATGTTGTTTGGATGGATGTTTTGGATCATATAGTTGTGTTGATTTTTGAAAATTACATATGTGGGAAATGTATTAGACCAATGTCAAACATACTACACCTCAATTAAAACAATATGAAATAGGTTATTAAGATGTGAAATAGCATGAACAAACAGACAAACATGAAATAATTTTTTTATTTAAAAACAATTCAATTTTGTTTGCTTGATTGTATTATTTGCCACAGTCAGCTTTCTAAATATATTATTTTCCATACCATGAGCTTCCTTGTAACAGTACACATAATACAAACTGTTGTGGAGGTTGCTTGCTGGTTTAGTGCAATGATTAGATTGCTTTCTGTTGTCAACACTTTAGACCGAAGTAATTCAACTATCATGTTAGTTTTCTTCATTTCTCATTCTTCTTTTGTCTATAGAATTATGGTGTTATTATGTTGTGATTTTTAAATGATTGCAACATTTTCCAATCTGTAGAGTGCTATTATGGTGTTGTTTTCATGGGTAGTCATTTTTCTTGTTACTCTTTTGGAGATCTTACTTTCAGGTTCGAATGTATGAATTGCCTATAAGTTTGAGTTTGGAATATTATGAGATGTTACACTTTTAGAGAAGTGCTAGAGATTCTAAAATAGCACCTTATATTCTGCAACAGAGTACAAATGATGGATGATGCAAATGACTGGGACACCGGTTAGTTGATCAAGGCTCAGCATTCTGTAAGAAGTCAACATTGACATAGCAGTTGCAGTTTGCAGAGCGAAACTTTAGGGAACCGGAAAACCAACGTAAGATTTTTCATCCCTTGCATTTTGCACTCGGAGGACATCCTCTGCAGCTTTTCCGGCCTGCTCTCTTCTCCACATCAAGTGTTCCTAAGCAATAAAAAAGATGAAAGAAAGGGTTATTTTCAATGACACACACACACATGAGATAATATCAAAGAACTTGTTATATGGTCGACAAGCACACCTCGATCACTTAACAACCAAAGGATCATTGTAGATCCTGCACTCCTCCTTGGTAGGAAGGTGGTAGCAGCCCCCATTCTTGCACTTGGTGCAGCAGATGAATTCATTATGGTGGAAAGTTTGTTTGCTGAGGCTGCTGCTTGAGGCCTCATCGGTGGCAAATTGGTTGTACTTGTGCTCAGAAGACTTTTATGATTGATTCATGTGCAACAATTTCGACACTTCTATTGTTGTAACATTTTAAATGCTTTTACCTCTTGCAATTTTATGAATGATATATGTGCTTTTGTGGTTTGCTTGCTCTAGTATTGGAATGTTGAAAAATAAAATTTAGTTTCTGCTATTTAGCATGACATGTCCTGCTTTCTTTTTATCTTTATAAAAAATATTTAGTGTTAACTAGGTTTAATTGTTAGTGATTGATTCCTGTGATGGAGCTGTTGACCTGGCTGAATTGTTGATGATTGAGAACTGGACTGAAGTCTAGTTGACATGGTCGAGGTCTGACTAATATGACTTAGGATTTCAAGTTTTTCAAATTTCGTTAGAAACACAAAATAAAAGAATGATAAAGCAAAAAAAAAAAAAAAAAGGGTGGCATCACATGCAATGTGTAAGAGGCTATAAAGGCATTTCTAATTTATTTCTGATGTTTAATATCTAAATAAAATAAGTTGATGGAGAGATTAGATATGGAATATGCTCAGGTTTGAGCTAAAACTTTATTCATTTGTACAAGGTCAACTCAGGCACTTTTTTTTTTTGTTAAAAAAAACTCGAGCCAGACTGTGTCCACCTATGCTAGTGTCTATATACACTAAGTCTACAAGCTTATTCTAAATATAATATATTTTTTCTTTTTAATACTAATGAATAAATGAGTGAGGAAACTTATTCCATTTTGTAAGATTTTTCCGGAAACTTAATTAGTGACACTTCTACTAGAAACATTAATCATATAAATAAGATGAGAAGATTCATATGCCTTGTTTTTGTAAAATAACACAGAATCTGCTTTTCCAAAGAAGAATCTCGTAGCAATAAGTTTACCTTTTTTTCCATTTAATAAGATTGGTGAATCATTGAAATTCAATTAAGAACAGAAGTTCTTTTCTTTTTATTTCCTTATAATTGGATCCATAGGCCTTTATGCATTTATTCGCTCAACCCAACTTTGAATTTATTTTTTGTTCAGTGCCAAGAATTCCAGCCGGATTATGAAGTGGTTAAATCAAAATAATATATTCTCAAAAGTTTCCATGGAGACGACATGCTAGTTTTTCCATTCATTGCTTTCCAATAAAATAGTTTAGTTTCAAAACGGTTCTTTGCTCTAGTTCGTGTAACTGACTTCTAGTAAATTTTGTTATTTGATGCCAATACTTTGATCCTTTGTGGCACTAAAATGTAGAGATAATTTTCTGATACGCTCCCTTCCATATTAGGCATATGTGCTGTTTTAATAATCTCCTGTTGAAAGCCGAGATTACAAGTAATCAAGCAAGTAAAATTCATCCGCACGTGATAGCAATAAATTTGTTTACCCTTTTGTTTGTTTTTCTCTGCAAATACTTATCTTGTCTTGCGTTCCTCATATATTGATCTTCTGCTCTTACATTTATCTTTACAGGAAAATGATAGATCAATGCAGGTACTTAAATACTTAAACCAAAAGTCTTGTCGAACAAACCAAGACCAACAATAAACAATTTGCAAGAAATCTCAAGTACATGTTTAAGAGAAATTTTTTGTTTAGTTAGAATGTAATATATGAAAAACTAACTCCTAATACCATGAATTTGCTTCCAACGCAATCCAAGAAAGCTTGTTGTGTTACTAGTCTAGGAGATTATACGTGCGAATGCATCAAGGGGTACCACAGGGATGGAGGAAAAGACGGAGAAGGGTGTGTAGCTACTAACTAAAACCGTCGTTTATAGGCGTACATTGACCAGAAGCATTGTGTCTTTGATTGCACATTAATCTGTTTGTAGACATTGTAACTTATAATTAGGTGCATAAGTATTTAGTTTGTGTTATTAATAGAACAAAGTGAGTGCATGGTAAAAAGGAAAAAAAAAAAAACCAAGAATAACATTACTCAAGTTATTTGGACATTTCAAATGCTTGTCCCACTAGACTAATTAAATGGCTTAAAGCATTTTCAACTCAAGAGGAACAAATTTATTTTTTTGGATGTGATATCCTAACTGTACTTTTATTATTTCCATTCCTCATGATGTGTCGTGCCATTCGTAATGAAAATTTGAAATTCTTGGCAAGCAAGTGTTTGCCTATGCTTTGTTATGTTTCTTCTTGGTAGCTCTTAGGGCTACTTCATGTTCAAGAAGACAAGACTCATCAAACTTAAAACAGATTTTTTTTTTCTTTTTTTTTTCAGCAAAATGGTGGTTCATCAATAAGGTAATAGTATTCTCAAATTGTCACAAATTAACCATAAAAATGTGGTCAAGCTATTGGGTCGTTTTTTAGAGATAGAAGTCCCGTTACTATTTTGTGAATATGTCACCAATGGCATCTTGTTTGGCCATATTCATAACAAAGACAAGGAAACCACCATTCTTAGCATTGCCGAAGATAGTAGCAGAAACTGACTGAAATTATCCATAGAGATGTCAAGTCTACCAATATACTCTTAGATGATACCTTCATTGTAGAAGTGTTTGAATTTTGTGCCTCAAAGTTGGTTCTAATGGATGAAACTCAATTATTCACAATGGTCCAAGGTACTTTTAGGTAATTGAACCCTGAATACTTGCATACCAGCCAACTGACTTAAAAAAGTGATGTATATGGTTTTGGAGTTGTCTTTGTGGTGGATTTAATGACAAGAAAAAAAATACCCTTATTGATTGACTAAAATAAGTGATGATAAAACAGAGCAGATCAAAGAAGTGTCAATGCAAGCAAGAAATTGTTTACGAGTGAAAGGGGAGGAGATGCCTACAATGCAGGAAGTAGTCATGGAATTGGATTGAGAAGGTGAATAAACATTTCTCGGATAATTTTGAAGTGAACATCAAAGAGAAACAAAGCTTGCTATCTAAAATGTCCTATATATGCTTGTAATGATGGTGATGGTAGAAATTCAACTGCTGCGTATAATAGCATGAAAGCTCACATACTTGTGGCTATTGAAGATGCTAGATTATTTGATTAGATCCTTTTTTGTTCTTAAATTTTGCCATTACAATTTTGATTTTGAATCTGTCTTATGATTTTTGTGAAAATGCTGCTCTATTGTAATATTTATGTCATTCCATAACAATTTATTGTTTTTTTTCTTCTATAAAATTTGATAAACATATTTAGTCAATTAATAGTCGGGGTGCAGCTACAACAGTAATGAATTGTCAAGTAATGTTTACATAATTATGCTATAAACTCAAATGTTCGTGTATTTTCTCAAATGTCTAGGAATTTCAATTTTATCTTTTCTATTTAATTCATATGATAATTTGTTTCGACATCATCAATATTATTTTCTTAAATTTTTTAATTTTAAATTGATTAGATTATTTTCATACCATTCACTTCTGCAGAAATTATTAAAATCTTTAACTCTGAAAATCGATAAGCATATATTTTTATGAATAAAAAGTAGTATTTATGATATCTATTAATACAACTAGATAGATTAAAAAAAAACTTATATTTGGTATGAATAAAAGATCCATGCCCCCTTACCAGAAATAAAATTTTGATTTGTTTATAATAGTTGATTTATGATTCAACTTTTTTAAGAAGATAACTCCATAAACAAATGGATATTTAGTTACTTTAAAGAGATAAAAGTTGAAAAAGGAATACATATATATATATATATGTACATATATATATATATATATATGAAAACATTCAAAGCAGTATAAAGATGGATTAAGTATGGTAAAATGGAACTGAAAAGTACCTGTTTGTGTGTAGCAAAAATTGCCTTGGCTACTGGCTTATTCAACTGGTCGGAGTTCAGTGACCAATTACGAGACCAAACCCTTAAATTCATTGTGATTTGCCTTGCCTTTTCACTGTTTTCCCTTTTTTCTATGTTATGTTTTTGTTTTGTATGTGTGTTTGTACGTATATGGAAAGCTAGTTTTTCATCAATCTCTAACCCCTTCTAAAACACACACACACGCGCGCATGCACACACACACACACACATATATATATATAGGGAAATAACTACTTACAACTACCCATAACTGCTACTGGTTTATTCAACTGGTCGGAGTTCAGCGACCCATTACGAGACCAAACTCTTAAATTCTTTGTGATTTGCCTTGCCTTTTCATTGTTTTCTCTTTTTTCTATGTTATGTTTTTGTTTTGTATGTGTGTTTGTACATATATGGAAAACTAGTTTTTCATCAATCTCTAACCCCTTCTAAAACACACACACAAACACACACACACACACACACACACACACACACACACATATATAGGGAAATAACTACTTACAACTACTCATAACTACTTTGGTAGTTTTTCAATCAAATCCAAACTTGATGTTGGATCTTGGATTGGGTTATAGATTTGGGTCATCTGGGGTGGACCCGGCCCGATACCCAGTTACCCAACAATACATATATAAAGAGAAGCATTTCAAGATTATAAAAATATTTTTTACCTTTTATGTCAAGAGCCATATAAGCATAGTATCTATATATACAGAGTGTAAAATGATAAAATATTTAATTTTACTAATTTTAGATTTATCAATTAAACTTTGAAACCCTAATAGCCTTGTTTGATTGTTATAAATATGCATACTTTCTACTCATTCATTTTATGAGAGAGTTTACTGTTGAAACATTTGACGGCTAGGTTTCTACTCACTGTTTGTATATGTATTGTTGAAGATTCACATTTCACTGGTAAGTTTCAAGATGACTTACATACTTTTCAATTTTTTTCTTTTTCTTTTGTTGGTCATCAAAATTAAAGGTCAAATAACCTTATTATATGATTTCTTATTAATTGCCTTTCTTCATGTATAATACGATCAACTTCTACTTTCCCTCACTCTTTTATACCTCTATCATATTTGTCACTGAAAAATTACTCATCAAATCTCTTTGAATCTCATTTTTCTTTTGAAATTCCGGCCATATTTATTTTATTTTCTTTCCTAAAACTGGATATCATCTAAAAATCGGGTTCAAATTCATTTGATACCAACAATTTGTTGGAGTTACTAAAATCATGCATGCAGTTAATGGTTTAAGAGCTAGAACCATCCACAACGTGCAGCAACTTTTAATTATTCATTTTATTATTATATGTTTTTCTTTTTATTTTTGTTTTTGCCAAAATGAAGATCCGCAATGAGATTTAGCAATCTAGATCTGAAGGTTTAGATTTGTTTCATAAGAGTTTGCAGAGTACAGTTGATCAACAACAGTAGAGGTGCAAGGCAAACATTAAATGATGCCTATCATATATATATATATATATTGGTTTCTTCATTCGATTTATTTTCATTAACATTTTTTTTTTAAATTTTCGTCATTAGGGTGTGAGATTTTGAATTATTACCATGTGTATGGAACCTTAATTTTTTTTTTTTTTTTTAAAATTTTCATCATTAGGGTGAGATTTTTAATTGAGAATCGTTACCATATGGAACTTTAATTTTTTCCTTTTAGGTTTCATCATTTGCTAACTAAATTAACTTTTTGTTGCTTGCAACAATTTTATTAGGAGCACTTCCTATGTTTTGTTGCATTGTATTCTGTATTCTTCTTTTCATTCTAAAATTTTATAATTGTGCTTAAATTTCTTACATGAATATTATATTGAAATCAATTAAAACTAATTAGGTAATTTTAGTAATATAAAAAAAAAAAACAGAAATATTATCAATTTAAGATAATCAAACAATAAAGTATGGAGTTGATTCTTCTAATCACATTATACATTTAACATAAGCTTTGACATAATAATGCATAATTTGAAATGTTAATTTTAGAGGACTTTGCCAATTGCGTAACTCACCTAGTATTAAACCGCCTTTAGATTTGAATAGCGGTTTGGAAAATTTACTTGCTTTATTGTCCATTGGGAAAGTTTGTTTGGTTATTATTATTATTATTTTTTTAATTTTACTTAATGCATATGATTAGTTCTTAATATTCCCACAAATGTATGAACCGCAAATGTAAAATATTTCTATATAGATGGACACCCTGTGATAATATTACATTTTCTTGTAGTGTAGCCTCAGCTACATACTGCTACTCTCAAAGTTACTTTATGGAGTTGTGTCTTCAATTTTGTATTATGAATTTGGGTAAGATTGGTTTATAGTTGTTTTTCTAAATTTAGTTCTTTCTTTTCAGCGCAGTTGAACCATAGAACTTGGAAGCTTATACGAGAGAATGCAGGAAAGTTCCCTATGTGATTAGAAAAGACATAAAACAAGATTTTCACTCATTGACCTCTCTATCTCTTCTCTTATCCTATGTCATCACTTTGGTTATTATACATTAACGTGGGTATGGCATTTGAGTAGCTCTCATGTGTTACATCATGTTTCATAGTTGTTATGAAACTAAAGGGTACTTGGCCAATCAAAGCAAGAACCCTTTCACACTCAACAGATTTGAGGCTTACTACAATTGGATTAACAATTTACTAGAATTTTCACCCATATTCATCAACATCTAACATCATCCAAGTAAGTCTTTTTATATTAAGACATTGATGAAAAATATATAATTGCTTTTTTTTCCCCTTGTTTCATGGTGTAGAAAAGAAAGTAAATTAATCTAGTGGCCAAGCTTTTCTTAGATCTAAATACAAGAACGTATAGTATATTATGTGTATATCTTCTCTTAATTGTTAATTCTGAATAGAGTTTTCTAATATAGGCCACATTTGAACGGCGATTCATATATACATATATATATATATATATAATTATGTTGATCTATAGCATATATCAGATTATGAGAATCAGGTATGATAGGTGATCTAACAATATATTTGTAAGGTTAGAGTTAGATGAATATTAGACCAACTTCAAACATCCTACACCTTAATTAAAACAATATGCGAAATAGGTTATTTAGATGTGAAATAGCATGAACAAGTAGACAAACATGAAATAAATTTTTTATTTGAAAACAATTCAATTTTGTTTGCATGATTGTAGTATTTTCCACACTAAGCTTTCTACATATACTATTTGCCATACCATGAGTACATGTAAAACATACTGTTGTGGAGGTTGCTTGCTAGCTTAGTGCAATGATTTGATTGCTTTCTGTTGTCAACTATTAAGTTAGATTTCTTCGTTTCTCGTCCTTCTTTTGTCTATAGAATTATGGTGTTATTACGTTGTGATTGCAACATTTTGCAATCTGTAGAGTGCTATTAAGGTGTTGTTTTTATTGGTAGTAATTTTTCTTGTTACTCTTTTTGAGATTCTTACTTTCGGGTTCGAATGCACAAATTGCCTATAAGTTTGAGTTTGGAACATTTTGAGATCTTACTCTTTTAGAGAAGTGCTAGAGATTCTAAAATAGCACTTTAAGTTCTGCAACAGAAAACAAATGGTGGCTGATGCAAATGACTGGGACGCGGTTTAGTTGATCAAGGCTCAGTATACTGCAAGAAGTCAACGTTGACATAGCAGTTGCAGTTTGCAGAGCGAAACTTGAGGGAACCAGAAAACAAGCGTAAGATGTTGCATCTCTTGCATTTTGCACTAGGAGGACACTCTCTGCAGCTTTTCCAGCCTGCTTTCTCCTCCGCATCAAGTGTTCTTAAGCAATAAATAAAATGAAAGAATGGATTGTTTTCAATGACAGACACACATGAAATAATATCAAAGAACTTATTATATGGTCTACGAGCACACCTCGATCACTTAACAACCAAAGCATCATTGTAGATCCTGCACTCCTCCTTGGTAGGAAGGTGGTAGCAGCCTGCGATCTTGCACTTTGTGCAGCAGATGAACTCATCATGGCAGAAAGTTTGTTTGCTGAGGCTGCCGCTTGAGGCCTCATCGGTGGCAAATTGGTAGTACTTGAAATGTATAGTCTTGCTCAGAAGACTTTTATGAATGATTCATGTGCAACAATTTCTACACTTCTATTGTTGTAACATTTTCAATGCTTTTGCCTCTTGCAATTTTGTGAATGATACATGTGCTTTTGTGGTTTGCGTACTCTAGTATTGGAATGTTGAAAAATAAAATTTAGTTTCTTCTAGTTAGCTTGACATGTCCTACTTTCTTTATCTTTTGTTAAAAATATTTAGTGTTAACTTGGTTTAATTGTTTGTGATTGATCCCTGTGATGGAGATGTTGATCTGGCTGAACTGTTGATGATTGAGAACTGGATTGAAGTCTAGTTGACATGGTTGAGGTCTGACTAATTTGACTTGGCATTCCAATTTTTTCAAATTTCGTTAGATACACAAAAATAAAACATTGATAAAGTTAAAAAATAATAATAATAAAGGGTGGCATCACATGTAGTGTGTAAGAGGCTACTAGGGCATTTCTAATTTATTTCTGATGTTTAAATATCTAAATAAAATAAGTTGATGGAGAGATGAGATATGGAATATGCATCAATATTGAGCTAAAACTTATTCAGTTGTACAAGGTCAACTTAGGCACTTTGTTTATTAAAAAAAAAAAATCTCGAGCCAAGGCTGTTTCCACCTATGCTAGTGGCCATGTATACTAATCCTACGAGCTTATTCTATATATAATATACTCTTTTTTTTTTTTTTTTTTAATTCTAATGAAGAAATGAGTGAGGGAACTTGTACCATTTTGTAAGATTTTTCCGGAAACTTAATTAGTGACATATCTACTAGACACATTAATCATATAAATAAGATGAGAATATTCTTACACTTTGTTTTTGTAAAACGACACATAACCTGCTTTTCCTAAAAAGAATCATGTAGCAATAAATTTACCTTTTTAACATTTAATAAAATTGGAGAATCATTCAAATTCAATTAAGAATAGAAACTCTTTTCTTTTTACATCCTTATAATTGGATCCATAGGCCATTATACATTTATTCATTCGACCCAACTTTGAATTTATTTTTTTGTTCAGTGCCAAGAATTCCAACAGGATTATGAAGTGATTAAATCAGTATACTATATTCTCAAAACTTTTCATGGACACGACATGCTAGTTTTTCCATTCATTCCTTTCCAATAAATAGTTTAATTTCAAAATGGTTCTTTGCTCTGGTTCGTGTGTAACTGACTTCTAGCCAATTTCGTTGTTTGATACCAGTACATTGATCCTTATGGCACTAAAATGTAGAGAAAATTTTCTGATACGCTGCCTTTCATAATAGGAATTTGTTCTGTTTTAATAATCTCCTGTTGAAAGCTGAGATTACAAGTAATCATGCTAGTAAAATTCGTCTGCAGGTGATAGCAATAACTTTGTTTACCCTTTTGTATGTTTTTCTCTACAAATGCTTATGTTGTTTTGTGTTCCTCACATATCGATCTTCTGCTCTTACATTTATCTTTACAGGAAAGAGATGGATCGGTACTGGTACTTAAATACTTAATCCAACAGTCTCGTCGAACAAACCAAGACTAACAATAAACAATTTGGAAGAAATCTCAAGTATATGTTGAAGAGAAATGTTTTATTCACTTCAGCAATCATCAAAACTTTTATCAATCGCCAACAGGCATGCAATTTGCTTCTCAATTATTATTATTAATGATCAATTACAACAAATCAATATTTTTCACGAACAAAAATAGTCCCAAAATCAACTAGGATAGATTCGACAGATTCAAAATCAAGTTTAATTAATCTTCAACCAATCATTCAAACTTTATTACCAATCATCAAAGACACATAAAATATATATATATATATATATATATATTTCAGCAACAAAATCAGTCATATACGAACTAGGGCGGTAGCCACGAATTTAAGACTCAATCGTACAAAAACTTCACCAAAACAACCCACTTAATGAAATCCTTTCCATCCAGCTTCCTTGATCATCCCTCACTGAAATGTTAGTCATCTAAACTCTCACACGTTTTTATCACTTTAAGGAAACTAAGTCTCAACTCTTTTGTATGTTCATTCAGATGATTTGAACATTTGATTTGATTAGAACTAAAGTCTAGTTATTCTATACATGCAAGACTATGAAGGAGTCATCAAACTTCACTTAATAATATGTCATCAATCAATGACACTGATTTCATGTGAGATAAACATTATAGGAATAGTTATCAAAACAAACAAATTTTCATATGGGATAAATATGAAATTTTTTTGGGGAGGAAGTTAACACCACAAAGATAAATGGGCCTGAGTCATAAAAGCCCATTAGCCAATGTGTTCGACTTGTTAGGAGAATCCAAAAGTCAACACTGGCCCAAGGTATGGTGAAGCCCAAAGGGAATCAGAACCACTAGCCCCAGCACTTTAAGTAGAGATGAGAGAAACTCCAAAATGTGTTTGATAAGTGGTGAGAGAATAGTTCATGGGGAGGCTTCATTTTGAAATTTAAATCATGATAACTAGCCCCCACGTCATTAGATAGGCCTTTATGTCATCAAGGTGGCATACAATTCAGGTCTAGTAGGACACCTAGGGAAGACAAGGACCTACGAATATCAAGTGCTAGGTTGTAGAGGAAAAACGAAAGGACTAAGACTTGCCATATGGATCAGTGTTAGAATAGATAGGCAAGGCATAAGGAATGAGAAATAGGCAAGAAAATTACATGACAACAAGGAAAGTTGACCACTAACTAAAGAGAACATGAAGAAACCAAACATGCATGCTAGAGGAGAAAAGGACAAGACCAAGGGAAGTCTTGACCAACAAAAAGAGAAGACGTGGAAACACTAGGACCAAATGAGGAGGCTATATATAAAGGCATTGTTCCATCACAAAGAGAAGGGGGGGGGCGGGGGGGAGGGGGAGTGGGGGGAGGGAACACTTGGTCAAAAGACCCTAGAAATCCATAAGCTTTTCTAAGGGTTTCTTCTCTAAAATTTAAGGGATCTCAACCCTTCCTTATCTACAAGAGTCATATCTCCACCACACCTATCCATGTGAAGTCAAGGTCTAAAGAAATAACGTAAACCTTCTCTCACCAAGGAAACCTCATCACACCTCATAAAAATCTAGGTTAGTCGAATCTACTCCTCTAAGGGGTTCTTTTCACCTAACTCAAGCCTTTGTGTCCTTTTTGATTGAAGGGAACCAAAGAGATCGTAAGTCAATCTCTCATTAGGATCTCTATCAAATGGAAAAGGGAAGAATACCTCAGTCTCTACTATTCTCATATATTTATATCATGTTTATTCCTCCTAAGGGTTTGTCTTCGTTCATCCTATCTAACTTGAGCGTTCGAAGGTCGTCGTCGGCACACCCATTGGGACCCCTGACAGTTTTCTCCATCTCGCAAGTGTTTGTAGACCTAAGACTCATCACACTTAGGTGATGATCCCTAAGGATCCACTTCATCTGCTGTTAAGGACTAGAACAAAAGTGAACCTAACTTGTGCCTAAGATCATTCTAGTTTGGTAATTGACCAATGAAAGTGAGTTGAGCCAATTCTAAGATGCAAGCACCACCTACTCCCCCTAGTCCTAACGACCCTAATGTCCTCTATCATTGGCTATGGGACTAGAGAACTTTTTTCCCTCGATGCGAAAACCAAATTTTTGCATTAACAAAATTCAAAATAAATAGGATGATAGTAAATTTAGTTTTTGGAAACATTTTATTTTAAAAATAATAAATTAAAAATAATGTACCATATTTGTTGTAAGAACCAACTAATTGGAAACTCTAGCAAAAACAAATTAAAAACAAAAAATAGAATTTTTAAAGCAATAAAAGTTCTTCTAAAATATCTCTCAAACGTCCTCTTATTAGAAAAATTGATTTTCTCTCAAATAAGATATGTAAGACATTTCAAAGGGTAATTTTGAAATTTCAAATCAAATAGAAAAAGCTGATACTCATATGTAACAATTCTCGACGTTGATTTTAACATTGTCTGTTATAATGAAGGCTAGATGTAAAGAATCTCTACATCTATCTTTACATTAAAAACAAACATAAACATATTCAATCAATCATGTTCAAACATCCATCAGGTAATCATCAAGGTAAGTTAAATTCATTGCACATAATTAGGAGAAAATTGTTTTTTGTGTGTGTTTGTGTGCATGTGTGTGTGTCTGTATACATATAATAAATTTATTTTGTATGTTATCAGGTGTTATATATACTTACTTTCATTTACTTTGATTAAACCATCACTTATTTATATTTAATCAATCACCCACAAGCCTTACATCGACTTCATTAAATTTATCATGCAATGAGGAGATAATTGTTGTATATATATATTCATGCACACACACACAAGAGTATGTATATATATGTACCACAGTGATGGAACTCATTGGAAATCTGTTGTATATCAGGGGTGGTCATTAATAGTCCTAAAATAACATGGCATATTATTGATAGCTAACCAGCCCACATTATTCCCCATGTGATCTCAAATGTTATTGTAACCATGTTAATCATGAGATGGCACACTTTGTTCTTTTCCTAAGTCCACTTGATCTGCTCTTATTGATCATGAGATGATAATATTGGCTCCATTACTAATTATCCCAAGATATTACAAAGGGAGAAGGGTTTCAAATAGTGCCCTCAACTTTGTTGCTAGGTGTGATTACCACTGTAGTAATGCCAACAACATTCTAGGATTGTAATCTGAGGTTTATATATCAATAGATGTCACAATACACCACAGTAATATATTTAATTTAAAACATACTTGTGCTTAATCTACCAAGAGCTTTGACTATTACAAAAAGGGACATGATCTACATGTCTTTAATTTCTACCCAAATCATAACATAGATAGTCGGCTATATATCAAGTTGAAACAGTTTAATTCAGCCATTAAAGTTATACAAACCTATAAACAACATGTAAAAAATAACATTAAAAACAACAAGGTGCAAGGTCAAGGGTTTGGATAACTTTTATATGAGTTTTATTTAAGGACGTTTGAAGTATATACGATGCGTTATTAAACAAGAAAGACAACTAACATTAAGTAGATCTTAAAAATGATCAACAAGAGTTGTAAAATCCACAGAAAATCCTAACTCAACCGATAAAATTAAAAAGGTACTCTGGCAATATCTTGCTTCACCTCAAACAAAACATATATGATTAGGGATGGTAGACAGAAGAAACAAGATATTAAAATAAATTAGTTTTTGTAATAACTATCTTTTAAAAATATTAGTACAACTTTATTTTATAGCCTGCCTAAACATAAAATCCTATACGTCTCAATTAAATGGTATTTATGCCCAAAGATGTATTAATGAGAAGATGGATAAAGTACTTTCAGGCATTGCCTGTGGCTAAACGTTGGAAGCACTGGTGCTGGTGGTAGCATTTTTGCATTTATTTTGAGAGTTTTGGAGGTGAATAAAATACTTTTGGGCTTGGGTTGCCTCTTGAACTAGTGATCTTGTCACTAAACTGAACCTTGAAATGCTCCAACGATCTCCTTTTCCATACTTTTCAAGTCCCACTAGAAACAACCTAGATCATCACCAAGTTAGGAACTGATCCAAAATTTTAAATCTTAAAAATACTCTAATTGAGAAATCTGTTCATTTCATATTTGCATGTTTTAACTATAATATCACCTAGATTGAAAATTGATAATCTACAAAATATAATTTACTAACATAAAATTGTCTTTTGCACTAACAAATCAACAATTGACATGATCACATAATCCACAGATGCTAATTTGTTCCACGACTACAATTAAAATGCTATTGCTACCTTTAGAGAACAATATGATAATATGTACTCATGTTCTTCCGGTGTCCAGGGAATGCCTTTTTTTTGGGGATATTTGGCTCTTTTTTCTACACAAGTACTATTACTACTCTTGTCATTCTCGTAGTTAGGTAGTGGTATGATATCTGATTCAATCATTTGAACATCTTCAATCAGAACCTTGTAGTGTTTTTCAATTTGTGATGGACTTTTTCCTTGAAGTCACGTTGCAATTTTTTCAAACAACTGAGAATCATACTAGAGCATTCTCAAACACCTTGTTTTCTTTCCAAGTCCACTCAATCTGTTCTTGTTGTTGATCATGAGATGATAATACTGGCTTCATTATTAATTATTTCAAGAAACTACTAGGCTAGAAGGATTTCAACCAGGTAGCCTCAATTTAGTTGAGAGGTGCGATTACCACTAGAGTTGTATATATCACTCTTACATAGGGTTGTAATCTAGGGTCTTTGAACATTCCAATTATAGATAATCTAATATGGTGCATTTTTATTCCATAAATAGAGTAGATCTTGTTTAAAGTGTATAACATACACTTAGCAATAACAATCCGTTCGAATTGAAAAATAATTATGAATATGGACATGTGATATTATGCAGCAGAAGAATAATCAAAAAATAAAAGAGAGATAGGAGAAGAGAGAGAGACACAACAATTTTTATGTGGATACACAATGGTTAAAACCATGGGACTAGAGAACCCATCTAGCCACTTTTGAACAAAATCTCACTATAAAAGAAGGATTACAAGTTTCTTTCACAACCACCTAGCTTGAAAACCTACCCCCCCCCCCCCCTATTTTATAAATAGTTGTCACCAAGTCTAGCTCTTCATGAACCTAGAATGACAACTCCATTTGTCTTCTAAATCCGCTATGTTCACCTTGAATTCTCTCCACTTATTCTCTCTAAGAAACAAGGCCACAATCCTTACATGTTCATTTAACCCATTAGCAACATCATTGGAACATTAAGCTTAGATATGAAAGGTTGGACACTAGTAATCCATAATACAACTCATCATACTTGCTATCAAGACCAGAGATGTGTTTTTGGGGGAACTATACTCTTACTCTAGAATAAATGTTGGAGAAAGGCCTAGCTAAGTTCATAGTATATTTGGACTAGCCAAAAACCAATTTGAACCTTGCTTTGGTAGAGATGATATAGCTTCATTCGAGCTTGTTTTTGACTACTATGTTGAAACTATTTGTCGAAGATGCAGCCCAGAATGCGAAGCAAAAATCTGCACTGTTTTTCTGTAAAATTACTCCAAACTGTGCAGAATTTTGTTGCCCAAAATCAGCCACCAAATCACACCAAAGGCAGCAGACAACCTCAAAATCTGCAGGCAAAACAGAACACCATATCTGCAGAAATTTGTTAGTAGATGGCCTCAAGGCATTTTATGGTAATCACTCTCCTCAAGATATTATTCACCTTCACCGATAGCATAATGTCATTTTACTTTGTTTTTTAATTGAAATAGTGCAATGCCTTTTCATTTCATCTTTCAATTTTTTTTTGTTTTTAAGTTTCACTAGTACACAATACAACATGAGGAGAGTTAATAGGAATAAGTTCACATGTCAGTAAATAATAATAATTAAAGAATAGAAAACTTCTTAGCTCAAGGTTTGAATTAATAGTAGAAAATCTTTATCAAAGTTTTACAAAATAAAAATTACTGAATATTAGTCCTTTGTTGACATTTTAATTTTGTTGTTTTGTTTATATTTCAATAAACAAAACAATGCATTTAATTTTGTTGTTTTGTTTATATTTCAATATAGAACAACTCTTAATTTTGTTGTTTTCTTTTTGTTTCAATAAAACAATGAATTTATACTTACAATAATGGTGATGACAAGATGTTTGTCAAGGCAAATTGAATATATATATAAAAGCCTATATCAATCATATCAAATACTTTTTGGCTCTTAAAATAACAAAGCATGATGAATATTGAAAATTGACAACAATGTAATTGCTGTAATCATGTTCTTAAGTGAAAGTAGATGAACTGCCTTATTTAAGCAAAAATCTATGTCCTATGATTACCTCCACTACTTGAAGAACACAAAGGAGGATGCAACACTGCAAAGTTCAATATTGGCCAATAATGAGAAATATCATCTTGCAAACAAATGCATAGGCTAATCCGTAGCTGAAGAAAATTAGTTATAGCTTTTAGTTAAAGAATTTCGCTAGCTTGCCTATGGATTGTTGAAAAAATTATATTCAATAACAGGTACACCAATAAGTTTAAAGTTTAAGCTTAAGCAGGGTTGAATAAGTTTCATAAGTGGGGTACTTCGAAATCAGAGTCTCCAACAAGTCCACTCATAATAAGAAGACAACAGTGGCAGCTTAATCACCAATTGACCATGTTGAGGTTGAAATCTGTTCAATTTTAACTGATTTTGGTAGACTAGCATAAATAATTAAATCTGCTTGCACTAATAACCAGCATGCTCATCGCACCACAGAAACAACTATAACTCAATAAATGAAAACACAAGCAAAATCTAATGTTTAACAGAAAAAAGCAATCGAGTGGTTCATCTTTAGAGATGAACACATAAAATAAACAAATAAATAAACTTGATTTGAAAAAAGCTTATTGTCTACTGAAAACTGGACACAAAAATTACAATAACCCCAATTAAAAAATAAAGTTTGGATACGGAGAGGGCTTTTATAATTAGGTATACCTGATTTTAAAAAGTAAGAACCAACCAATCAAATTTATTCATTGTATTTGAATTAAATAGGATAGAGAATTTGTTTTAAAAGAGAGAATACAATGAATGAATTTCATCGGTTGGTTCTTACATTTTAAAATCAGGTATACCTGATTATAAAAACTCTCTGGATACCGATACCTCAACCTTTTGACTATATATAAATCAAAGATGAACCAAATAAATTGTACAATCTACAAGTTCTGATATCAAGAAATTGGCTTTGTCTCTTCAAGTTGCCTTCTAACATGAGGAATTTGATCAACATGTTACTTGCAAACCAACTTGCATGGAAAAACTGAAACCTATATCTAGACAATGCTCTCCGCTTTCTCTTAACACAGTCCAACTAAACAATTAGATAATGAAGCTCTGAACACCAGGAACACCTCACTTGAAGCTGCAAATAGTCCATTGCTTTCCACTAACAAGAAAAAAAAGAAATTAATTAATCATAAAGAAAAAGAATAAACAGAGAGGAAACGTTTAATTTACTACTTGAATTGGAGATGTTGTTTGATCTTTGTTGGTGCTCAATTCCATGCCATCACATGAAGCTGTAACAACTCTTCTTTTACTAGCCGGAAAAAAAAATTTGACCTTGCAATCATTTCTTAATTTTGTAGCAAACCAACCTCAAAAGTGTCAAAATCAGTGTCAAAATCAGTCTTTAACATAAGCAGATAGTATTAAAATCTCAAATATTTCTGTAAAGAAACAGAGAAACAAAAAAAGCAAGATTCTAGCATAACACTGCACCTTATGTAATCCAGCCAAACCGACCAGAACATGTAACAGCCGGGAAAGATGCTAGCTCCAGTACTGATCAAGAGAGGGGAGGTCTTGGAAAGACTTTGCATCCGGCCAAATAAAGTTGAAAACACAACAATCAATATGTGAACAAATTAATATAGACAACACGAATAGTATTTAACTACAACACCGTATTGAATAGAAACGTTATATGAATGAAGATAACCACAAACATTAAAGCAACTTACTTGATCGAAGATAATTGAGGCTTATAGAATTTATTAATGTCTTAAAGGCAGTATTTCAACACTTATATGTACTTCAAGGTCGTTTGGTGATTGCCCTCAATTATTAATTTTGAATAGCATGAACTTAGAAATCTGGCAAACTTTAGTATTTTCGTCTTCAAAGTAATATGTATGAATAGGCAGAAAACTTAAGTGACAATTAAATACAAAAATTCAAAGACAAACAATATCATAGCATAAAGCTAATTTAAGGATATTATGAGCTACCAAAAGTATAAAAAAAAAAAAAAAAAAAAGGAAACGCTACTAGGCATGCAATCATGAAGCAAAAGTAAATATTACAGATAACAAGTCCATATCCACCAGCGGCAGACCCATAAAATTTTACTAGAAAGGACACTTATATAAAATAATAACAATAATAATGAAAAACTAAAAACATTGTCAATATGATTTTTTACAAAAATAAATATTCTATAACATGATGAAATTCAAATAAAATAAAACAAATAATACACTTAATTTAGATGAATCAAATAGTCAACACTCAAAAAGTTTTAACTGAGGTATTGAGAAAACAAAAACAATAAAAATTATATATTATTATAATTTTCCTTAACCAGATTTTTTATTTTGAATCATTATAATTTCCTTATCAAGTTTATTGAAAATATATGTCTTCACATAACTAAGCAAGCTACCATTCAATCATTTATTCCTCATTCAAATAAGTAAAATTAAAACTATTAGATATTTGGAGGAAAAAAAAAAAAAAGAGAGAGAGAGAGATTTTAGGGTTTATTGATTAAATATAATAAATTAAAATTTTACATTTTAGGATTTATTAATTGAATGTCTGTCAAACTAAAATTGTTAAAGATAAAAAAATTAAAAAGAATAAGAACTAATTTAAAATAAAATAAAGCTATATTTATTAATTTAGAACATAAAAACAATTGCCAAGATTTCGATGACACAAAGAAATTGTAAGTGTTTGTTATGTCGAATAAGATGAATGGCAAAAAGAAAAATGTCAGTTGCCAGAAGACAACAGAATTAGAAACAAAATTTTAACGGCGTAAAATTAAGAGCTCATAAAAGAAAATATAAAAAGAAATTATATATTAAAAAAATCTATAATTTTAATTAAATAATTATTTTTTTGATATAGAATAGATCCATATTGGGTCTGCCATTGATATCCGCATACTGCTCATTCGAGGAAATAGTGAAATCTACCACTTGCAAGGCATGAGATTTCACTACAATTGGGAGCCCGGGAGTTCGGTTCCCTAATCAAATGCCAAGCTTGCTTCGCCAACATTGCTCTATTAAAAACTCATAGATCTTGGAAACCAAGCCCTCCATAGAGTAAGAACAATTCCAAGAACAGCAATGAATTCTACTACCCTGAGTCGATAACCAAAACCTTGAACACATCCAATTAAGGTCAGACATTGACCCCTCGAAGCATATGAGAAAGAGATTCATAGAGTAATATTGTAGCCTTAAGCAAGATTTCCTTACCTCCACTCGAGAAGAACTTTCCCCTTCATCCCTTAATTTTATTCCAGACACCATCTCTGATGCTAACAAACTTCTCCCTCTTATTCTTACTCACCAAGCTAAGAAACCCCAAGTACTTTCCATGACAATCCACCAAAGGCACCCCTAAAATCCCTGCCAGTTAAACCTTCACTCCTAGAAACTTGATTACTAACACACAAGGCAGAATTGTTGAGGTTAACAACTTGACTAGAAGCTGTTGAATATCGATCTAGTACTCTCCTAATTGCCAAACAGTCTCTCTGAAAAGCATGAGAAAAAATCAAACTATCATCCGCTAAGAACAAATGAGAAACCACAGGGCCCGTCAACAGCATTTAAAACCACTAAAATTCCCTTGATCAACCTCCCTAAAGATTAAGCCCATTAAATCTTCCACAGATAAGAGAAACAGATGAGGCAAAAGGGGATCACCTTGCTGTAACCCTCTGGAGGGTTTCATAAAACCACAAACCTATCTGTTCTTTTTAAAGGAGTGTGAAATGAAAGCAATACAGTTCATAATTTTACCCTCCCATCTTTCGGGAAACCCATTCAACACTGTCATAGGCCTTTGAAATATCAAGCTTCAAAGCCATTAACCTCTTCTTCCACTTCCTTGAATGGTTCAAAGCATGTAGGCACTCGAAACCAACAATAGAATTATGGATCACATCTTTCAAGAGATGGAAACCAATCAAATATGTACTATAATTCAAAGCCATGACTTTCTAATGCAGGATTAAAGTGATATATTTCTATTTAAACTTATAATAATTAGTTCGAAAACATAGAACGGAGTTTAATAGTGGAAAAACTTATATGCAGTCAAGAACAATGGCCTCAAGGAGTTCCAAGAATCATAGTACTGTGCCATCTTCCACAAAATTCATTCTAAGAGTCCATTGTAACCATCCTATGTCATCAAAAGAACCACATAAAAGTTGTTCATACCCTAGAAGTGATTCGGTCATGAGCATGAACTCTAAATTCCCAATCAAACACACTTGTATTGATCAGTCCATGCATTCAATTGGAAAACTTATCAAGTATCAGTTTAACCTAATTACCAATGCTCATGTGGAATTAGGTCAACATGCATTCAAAGGCCTATTAGACAATATCAAGACATCTCCCAATATTACTAAACATCCAGATTAATCATTATTGATGCTAAGCATAGAATTGGTCTATCTTACACTCTAACATAATAATAAATTATCAATGAAAAAAAAAATGAATGAATGATCAGTTGAATTGCTTAAAAAGATAATCAAAGTCTACACTAACATTGGGTCCCTAACAATAAATTTAGTTCCACATATTCCTGTGAAAACAAATACAAGAATCACATAAAGAGAAAACACCTAGAACTCCATCATAATTACTTCCAATGATCTTTTGTGGTCTCCTTGGTCAAGACTTCTTACTTCTCTCCTTGTCCCTTGCTGATGATCCAATTGAAATATGTGAACTTCATAGATGAATGATGGTATGTGTGTTTCTTTTTAAGAATGGTGAAAACTTAGAGCTATCAAAAGCTCTCATGAAGGCTCTCTCCAAAGGTTCCTGAAAGTCGGAGTATTTACAAGCTCAATACACACTCAATACTCTAATCACACATTTAGGATCAAATTGCCCTACAAAATTCGAATTAAAATTTGCTTCCAGGTAAAGGCACAACCTACAACACGACCTTTACCCTCATAGCAGCAACCTCACCATACTTGGCTGAGTTGATGGCGACCTATGGCACGACCTCGAACCTCACCACGGTGAGGTAGCCATACTAGGCAAAGAACCTAGCAACTTCCTTCTGCAAGCTTGAATAGCTGTAACACGGTAGCAGGAAAAATCTTTGAAAAACGTCCAAACTCAACCGAATTATGCCTGAATTGATTACTTTTGCTCTAAACAACCTTGAAACACTAATTAACTCAAAAAACTACATAAACCCATCAAACAAAACAAATTAATTACTCGAGAAAATCAAAAGAATAAGAATTAGTGGTCTAAGATGGATACAAAAATGTCTGTCAAATCTCCCATGGTTGTAAGAAACCAACTGGTTGGAAACTCTAGTAGGAAAGAATTAAAAATAAAAATAAAATTTTTAAAGAGATAAAACTCCTAAAATATCTCCAAAAAGTCCTCTCATTAAAAAAAAAAAAAAAAAATTGATTTTCTCTCAAATTAGATATATACACATGTCAATGGGTAATTTCAGAATTTCGAATCAAATAGAAAAAGCTGATACACACATGAAAAGACTCTGGACATCAACCATATCATTGTCTGTTAAACGCTGGCTAGATATAAAAAATCTCTCATCTATCTTTACATAGAAAATAGATATCAACATATTCAATCACTCATGTTCAGACATCAATCAACAATAATGAAGGCAAGTTACATCTAGTGCACACCGAGGAAACTTTTAAGTGTATATATATATATATATATATGAGGTCCCCTTAGGTACGCCTGGGGTATGTATATACTTGACAAAAAAAAAAGTGTGATTATATTCTAAAATGTGTTAATGTAATTTATTATATGTAATTACAACTAAATATGTATGATTACAATCAGTGAATATAATCACATTTACCGATTGTAATCATACATGTTTAATTGTAATGACATATAATAAATTACAATCACATAAAATGTAATCACGGAATGTTTTTGTCAAGTGTATGCATACCTTAGATGTATACTAGAATGTGTCATATTTATATATGTATATATATATAATAATTCTACCATCAATGTCTCCTAACTTTTAAAAATTAGGATAAATCAATCAAATTCATCAATTCCATTTGAATTAAATAGGAGAGAGAATATAATGAATGAATTTGATTGGTTCGTCCTAATCTTTTAAGGTTAGAAGGTATTGATGATAGAAATACTCTATATATATATAACACGCATGCACTCCTTGTGGAAACATTAGAAATTTGTTAAATATAAGTGGTGGTAATTAATAGTCCTGAAATAATGTGGCATACTACTGATAACTAAGGGTCATTGCCCAAATGATCTGGAATATTGTCGTAACCACCATGTTAATCATGAGATGGTATTTTAGTTATAACTTATATATCATATTATTTGGACATGATTTTAAATAAATAATCTAGATAGTCTAGTATTAGTCTATCTATATTCTTTCCATATATAAAATATCTATAGTACTAGTTTATTTGAGTCATTAAGGTTATATCTAACATGTGAAAGTTGTTCAACACAATTAAGGAAAAACAACAATGGGGTACAATATCAAATTTCTTGTTACTGTTGATTTTAATTTTTATTTAAGCACATTTAACATATATAAGATAGGTTATTCAGAACGATAGACAAATCAAATCAAATAAATCATTGCCATCCATGATTGACAATACTAAAACATCATAAGAACATTTAATGATCAGTAAGAGCTATCAATACGTAGAAAATCTAATCCAACCAATTAAAAGGGTCATCATTTGAAAGCTTGCTTTTTCTCCTGTAATGTAATAAAGGGTGGTGTATAGAAATAAATTGATCAACAATATATAGTATTGTATTTCAAAACAAAAAGAGAAGAACAATGTATAGTATTGTACGGTATAGAGATGCATTAATGAGGAGGCAAAGCCAATGGGTAATATCAGTGATGGGGGTGATAGTAGTATTTCCATGATTATTTTTAGAGTTCTGGGAGAATATATAATGCTTTTGGACATGGCTCGCGAGCCAAGGTTCTTGTCACTACACAATTCTTTAATATGCTTCAGCAATTTCCTTTTCCACAATTGTGAAGTCCCAATTAAAACAACATGAATCATCTTAGATTAGCAATTGATCCAAAAAAGTTTTTCCTAAAAGATTCGTTGATAAAGAAAACTAGATTATTTCTTTGTTTCGTGTTTTTACTATAATTTCACCGAGATATATAAAAAGCTTGTAGCTTATACATTTAAAACTTATCTACATTAGACTTTCTTTTGTACTAACATATAAACTATATAGATACATTTACAACATATAGCTTGCTTCATGACTACAATCAAATGACCATTATTACTTGTTGGCAATAAAAGGATCATACGTGGTTCATAATGATACATCTTTTTCTTCTGATGTCTATAAAATGCCCTTTTTCTGCGGAGGTTTTGCTCTTTTTCTGCACCAGTAATACAATCACTATTAATGTTGTTGTTCTTGTACTTGGTTAGTGGTACAAGATCTGATTTGGTCATTTGAACGTCTTTAATCAAATCGTTGTAGAGTTTTTGAACATGTGAACGAGTTTTTTAAGAATACTTGGTTAGTTGACAAGATCTGATTTTAACGGATTTTTTTTTTTTTTTTTTTTTTTCTATCAATCAAAATTTTGAATTGGGGAACAAGTAAGAGGAAGATTGGTGGAATTTTTAAAAAAATTTTCCATCAATCAATGACTTGAATTTGGGTCGCAATTAGGGGCAAGATTGGTTGATTTTTCTTAAAAGAGGAAAAAAATTCCCTCAATCAATTTCTTAAAGTTGGTTTGCAATCAAGGAGAAAAATGGTGGAAGTAAATTTGGAGAAAAAAAAAAAACCATATATCTCTTAATCACTACTATTAGGTTTGAAGTCATATGTGTATATATATACACACACACACAATGCTTTTAAAATGAGGACTTCCTAACTTCAAAAAGTTAGGGAAAACAAATCAAATTTATTCATTGTATTTGAATTAAATAGGAGAGAGAATTTATTTTAGGAGAAAAAATGCAATTGATGAATTTAATTGGTTTTTTTTAACTTTTTAAAGTTAGAGAGTCCTCATTTTAAAAATATTATATATAAATATATTGTCCATTCTCATCAACCATTTCTCTCCCTTGAAACATATATATATCATTCAAAATTCTCTTCTCCATTAACGAAGTTGAACCTTCAACCATAGCCAATTTGGAGATCAAGGTTGACTATGAGAGAGTTTGGGAATCAGGTAAGTTTTCTTCCGTTTATTTCATTTCTTTTCATTAACATTAGAAGTTTATAGTATGATAGACTTATAGTGTCATATTGTTTATGTTTGGAGTTATTTCAAAATAAGATTTAAATTTAATAGATTTTGTTTTAAAAGAAATAGAGGCTACTGAAAAATTTACTTTTAGTAGACTTGTTAATTTTGTTTAATTGTTTGAATAGGCAAATGAAGGTTATGAACTTTGGTATGAATGCTCCTTTGGACGCTAGGTTATAGTATGAAAAATTTTGTTGTCATCTTATAAGTATGCAATTAATTAGGAATTTTCATTTACCTTTGACTCGCAAAAATAAAAATCCGGACATGTATTTGATGTTTTTTTAGTCTTATTAAATTTCTGTAGGAACCATTATGAGTCCTCTTTAAGCCATTGAATTTTCAAGGATTCTAATGAAGCAGTTTATTTTTAAAAATTCAAACATTTAGGGTTGTTCAGTTTTGAAACCGTTGCTGGCACAGTCTTGGCTTGGATTCGGAGGTTTAAGTTGATAGGTTAATCGTGGAATTTAAGGCTGAAATTTTTATGATATTTATTTTGGGTCTTTAGAACAAACCTATGCATTTTTAGGATGATTGGTTTTATATACAATTTGTTAAAAATGAAAAAAGTGGACTGCATCAGTAGAAGCTGATGGGACCTGCCCTAGGTCCTTTAACTTAGACTCTAGTGGCCCCGCCCGGCACCTCAACGGAATCCTTTCTGACTCACGCTAGAAAATCTGAAAGATTCCTCGGAGCGAAGTCTCTTTAGCTTTTCTAATTTTTTAAATCTCATTTATATATTGAAACACGAGTAGTAAAAATTTTTATAAAAACAGACAGAGTTTCCCCTATTTTATTCAAAATCTACCAAACTCAAAACCTGCATAAAAGTTTATACACTTCTAAAATTTCATTTTCTCAACTACCAAATGAACCTCCAGTTCACTTCAATCCATCCACAACCCAAATATCTCCATTGACAAAATCAACAACATAAACTTTACTTTCAAAGCATACTAGAGATTTTGTAAAACAAAATTTACATGGATATGTACTTTTACGTTTATAAAGTAAGGTTATAATTTATACCAAACATTTGAATTAAAACATAGATATATAAACTTGATTATATAACATGAATTTGCAAAACATATCAATAAGCAAAGTATGATCACAGATGTCATCCTCGCTCAGGACCCACCTAATCAGTAACAAGAGATCTGGCTGTCGAGGTACCGAGGCCTGTACATGGAGAGGTTTTTAGAAAAACATAAAAGTAAAGAGGATGAGCTAAAAAAGCTTAGTGAGTACATTAATTTTTTTTTCTTCTACTATGAAAATTTTACCTTTCATAAGAATCACTCTCCCATGCTTATAAATATTTTATTTCATAACAAGCATAAGATATATAAATTTGCTAACAATGAAATAAACTTTCTAAAATATGTGTCAAGCATAAACTATAAATATTTCATTAGAAATCACTAAATGGATATTTAGAGTATATAATTCACTAAATGCCGTTTTTCTTTCTAAAATGATTTAGACTCAAAATCTATCATTTTTGTTGTTTGGTCTCTTTTTTAAATGCACCAACAGAAACCCAAGAAACCTATAACTCCATGACGACTAACTAGAGTCATACGATGTGAGTGGGATCATAAGGCGACTAAACTAGCCCCGCTTAATGTAACGTCACGTGGTGACTAAATTAGCACCGCTCACTATGACTCTAAAGACATCTCACTAGTTATGCACAGAATTCTACATTGCCACACATAGCGAGATAACACCTCATAAGTGTAGAGAGTGACACAACTCACTCACTAGACTCAATCTGCCACTAATAGTGACACACCCCCTTACACCTGTGTCTTTCCCTACACGTACAGGGTATTCCAGCCGGGTCTAATCTTGTTGTTTTTGGGTATGTCATTGGCATTTGAAAATTTACTTGATGTATTTTAGAAAACGAAACTAAAATACTCTTGCTAAAAATATGAAATCTATTTAACATAAAACTATAATAACTTACAATCTATTTCTTTTATAAATCATCAAATTTCATAACGCTACAACTTTCAATTCATAATTCAATAATATATCAAATGCATTCATTTCTTTTCAATCTCTAAAAATACACATACTAATAAGTGAAATAAATTTCTTAACTGCTTAAATTGATATTTAAAGCAAACTGAAGATAGGATTTGATAAAAATATAATTTTTATACTCACTCTTTGTTTTGTTTTTTGCTAGGAAGATTTTCAAAGGTTCTCCCTTACTTCCCTCACTTTTTCTCCATCTACAAGAGACATTCTAAGCTAGAATTTACCAAATTCTAACTATATAAAATTCATTTCATCGATTTTAGCTCATTTAACTCAATTTTACATTATTCTAACTACTAACTTCATATCTTGGTTCCAACTTGATAATGACCCTAAAATTCCTTCTTCTTTTCATCATTCTTACTTAATCCTACCTAGAAAAATATCTAGCATCATGTAAATATTTTAAAATGATTGAATTGGAATTTGGGTTAAAAATGACCCCCTTTGGCCGAATGGTATCTAGCCACCAATATTTTGATTTTCTTTCATCCATTTTTTATTCTAACATCCTTAACTCTCCATTAACTCATCTCAAGTGTTAGATTAAGTAGTTATAGTCATTTGATAATAAATTCTAGCCAATATAATTAATTTCAAAAACTTATTGAAATTCTCAAATTTTTCACATTTCACCTTCACATTTTTTATCCTTAAAGTTCTTATACTCACACATGCTTAATTACATCCATATTTCTATGAAAATACCTCAAGGCAATTAAATCACATCTTACATGGCAAAACTCTCACATGGCCGAACCTAACATCATGCACTCACTTCATTTCATTTTTCATTTACACATTTTCCTTGACGTTTCCACATTCTTATCATACATGGTATCCACTCAAATGCATCAAATATCAAATGGTTCCTCATTACTCTAGGTTGGCCAAAAATACACCTGCATTCATTCCACTAGTTTCTTTCCATTTCTTAACATAATTAACATCATAAACACATCCTCATACCACTAATGCCCTAACATTTTCCAATTAAGTTCTCATCAAGAAATTTTATAGAAACCCTAACTTTAACATACTAACTTTCATGACCTAAACTTGTTCAAGCCCTCTTTCATTTCTAAACTCAATTTGGGTGTAATTAGCTTTTAAACATCTCAAAACTTTCATCAAAATATCATTCAATTAATAAACTTATAAAAACCCATAAATTTCCTCAACAACTAACCATAAATTCAATTAAATTTCACTTATCTAATAGCTTTAATTCTTCTTGGCTATAGGTTGATGATGATGAGAGCAAGAGGTGAATGAATTTGCTTGAAACTCTTGGTCTTCTCCTCTTCTTCCTCTTCTTCCTTCTTTTTCTTTCTTTTTCCTTACTTTTCTCATGGTTTTGCTTCCTCTCACAGGTTGCTCCAAATTTCTGCTTCCTTTGGCCGAATGTCACTTGTTCTCCATCTATTCATGCCCTTACTTTTGCCTAAATTATCAAATTCTCATCCATTAGCAACTTGACAAGTGTCATCATCCTTATCTCTTTGCCAAGTGTCACATTTCTATGGGTTGCTTGTTTGGCTTGTCTTCCTTTAGTCCTTTATGTTTATCTCTTTAAATTCGAGCTTTTCGGAAAGCCCGAATTCGACTTTTCCGGTACTTTGTTGAAATTCTAGTAAAATTCTTCGGAGCTTATATTCGGACTATATACATACTCCAGGTAGCCTTGGTGACTCTTAAAAGTCATTTTATGCTCCTTTTTGGCTCTCCATAAATTCACTGAATCGCCTCTAGCGATTTTTGGATTGATTTCTTTTCAATCCGAATTACTTTTGAAAATGTCATTTAGTTCTCTAAAGTACTTCTTGAGCATTTTAACATTCATTTTGACACTTTGCTAAATTTTCAAAATTTTTCGGAAATCCTTCCGAAATTTTCAATCGGATCCGGGAATACTTCCAATTCTACTCAAACGAATTAATTTTGGCTCCGATTCAGTTTCCCTAGACTCTATTTATCATTCTGAAGATTTTTGGCTTCATAAGGTCTTACTCAAAAATTTTACTATTCATCGGATTACTATTCATCTAAAATCACTATTCATCCAACAATATTATATGTTATGAAAATGAAAAATTTGAGGTTTTATAGAGGCTATATTGACAATGATGAATTTTAATGGCATTTAGAGTTAGATTAATTTGGTAAAGAGTGGTTTGTGTTAACCCAACGCTAGTATAACATTTATAAAGTGATATGTTGAGATTCAATGTATCTTTGATTAGTCTAGAGTAATTTCTGAAGTTATGAATTTCTATAAATTTATGTAAATGAGTTTTATGATGTGATTTTAGGTTGATAAGTGAGATTATTTCGTAAAGTTATTTTCTCTATTGGGATAATCAGAAGAGGTAAGTAAACCTTATATATTACCTTAATTCATGTGTTCAACTTCAAAAATACATTGATTGGTTATTTTAAATAATCAAATAAAACCATGAGTTTTTCGATGTTACTTTTCATTATATTCTATTTAAATGATTTTGCATCCTCAAGTATATGTCTTTTGGTACATTGTTCAATTGTATTAAAAATATTGTCTTCCTATTTGAAAAATGTGATATGTTTTATCAAAAGTATTTCTCTATATTTGAAAAGTATCATATGTATTGTAATCGTAATTGTAATGAAAACGTTTTAGCTCATATATCAATAGTTCATTTAATTGTATTGGCCTAAGTATCGGGATTACAGGTATCATAATTGTATTATATTAGTCTAGTTGGAATATTTATTATTGTGAAACATTAATTGTATTGGTCCTGATACAGATGCCATGACTATATCGTACTATTTTGGTCACCGGAATTATGAATAATATTACGTGATAAAAGCCACTTTCATTTTTATTTAAATTTGTATATGGAATGTTGTTCATTACTTTTGACATAGATTTTGAAAATTGAATGTTTTCTATATTGTATTGTTAAATGATTTATTGGCGTTGTTGTATTCGCTATTTTTTAATTACCATTAAATTATAAATTTATTTTTACTGAAAAGTTAATTTATAAAGTTATGATATTTCCTTCTTATTATAATGTTATACCGTAGTGTATAATGTTTACCTATTGAGTTGATGGTTCAACCTTCATTTCTACTATTTTTACAGATTAGTAAGCTTTATTTGTCTTGAGAGACGACTTCGAGTTACTGGTGTCACTTGGTGAAGGATTTTAGTTCTAGCACATATTGTGGTTATTTCTCTTGCTATTATCTAAGAACCATCTAAGTTTATTCCTTTGTTAGGACTTCAATGTAAAGAATGATTTCGAATGATCGGGGAGTTGAGTTGTTTAACACTTTTATTAAGGTGTTGAACTAGATTTATGTTATTTAATTAAATACTTTGTGGAATTATTCTTAATTGTGTTTTAGTTTCGTAGATTTAAGTGGTTGATTAAATATTTCATTATATTGGTTTTTACGTCAAATTGGGGTGTTACACTGATTCAGTCATTTAAACATCTTCAATCAAATCATTGTACGTTTTTGAACTTGTGAAGGAGTCTTTTTTTTCCCTAAACTCGTTGTGCAATCTGTTCAAACGAGTGAAAATCATGATTAAGTTACTAGAGTATTCTCAAACACTTAGTTCTTTCCTAAGTCCACTTGAACTGTTCTTATTACTGATCATGAGATGATAACATCACCTCCATTATTAATTATCTCAAGATATGACTAAGGGAGAAGGGTTTTCTACTAATGGCCTCAACTTGTTAATAAATGTGATTACCACTATGCCTGTGATACTCTAATATAGAGTTGTAATCTACGGTCCACATATCAATGGATTTCACAAAGCAACATAGTAATATATTTAATTTGACATATACACGGTATAATCTAACAAGAGCTTTGACTATTACAAAAAGGGACATGATCAACATATATGTGTTTTTTTTTTTTTAATTTCTACCCAAAATTATAACATAGATAGTCACCACTATATTAAGTTTTAGCCATTAAAGTTCTACAAACCTATGAACGACATAAAAAATAACATTGAAAACAATAAGGTTTAATTTCAAGAATTTGAATTATTTTATATGAGTTCTATTAATCACATTTAAATTATATACAGTAGTTAGTAAACAAGAAAGACAACTAAAATTAAATAAATCTTAAAATGATCAACAAGAGCTGCAAAATTCATGCAAAATCCTAACACAACTGATATTATAAGAAAGGTAATCTGCAGTATTTTGTTTCATCACAAACAAAACATATATAATTAAGGATGGCAGATAGAAGAAACAAGATGTAATTTATTTTTTTATTTTTTTATTTTTGTGTAATAACAAACAACTTTATTTTACGGCCCGCCTAAACATAAAATCCTAACATCTCCATTAAATAATAATTGTGCCCAAAGATGTATTGATGAGGAGAGGGATAAAATACTTCATAGCACGACTTGTGACTAAACATTAGCAGTACCGGTGCTGGTGGTGGTGATAGCATTTCTATGCTTTTTTCGAGAGTTTCGCAGTTGAATAAAATACTTCTGGGCATGGCTTGCCACTTGAGGTGGGGATCTTGTCACTACACAGAACCTTGAAATGCTCCTCCAATCTCCTTTTCCATACTTGTCAAGTCCCATTAGAAACAACCTGAATCATCACAAGTTAGGATTTGATCCAAAATTTTAGATCTTGAAAATACTCTAATTGAGAAAACTCAATTCATTTCATATTTGTACGTTTTACCTAAAATTTCTTCTAGACTGAAAACTGGTAATCCACACAAAATAATTTACATACATTAAATTTTCTTTCGCTCTAACAAATAAAAAATTGGCATGACCATACAATCTACACATGCTAATTTGTTCCATGACTACCATTAAAATAATATTATTACTTTGAGAGAATAAGAATATGGCAACGATACGTACTCATGTTCTTCTGGTGTCCATGGAATGCCTTTTTTTCGTGGATATTTGGCTCTTTTTTCTGCACCAGTACTGCTCCTCTTGTCATTCCCGTAGTTAGGTAGTGGTACGAGATCTGATTCGATCATTTGAACATCTTCAATCAGATCCTCGTAGTGCTTTTCAATTTGTGAGGGACTTTTTCCTTGAAGTCGTGTTGCAATTTGTTCAAACAAGTGAGAATCATGATCTAGTTCAGCTAGAGCATTCTCAAACACCTTGTTTTCTTCCCAAGTCCACTCAGTCTGTTCCTGTTGTTGATAATAAGAATATAATACTGGCTCCATTGTTAGTTGTCTCAAGAAATTACTAGGGGAGAAGGATTTCAACTAGGGGCCTCAACATAGTTGAGAGGTGTGATTACCATTCTATATAGGGTTGCAATCTAGGTTTTTTGAACATTCCAACTATAGATAATCTAATATGGTACTTTTTTATTCCATAAATGGTGGATTTTGTTTAAATTGAATAATCTAGACTTACCAAAAAAAATGCATTCGCATTTGAAAAAATTTATAAATATGGACATGTGATGGTATAGACTTACTTATTAAGAATTATCGATATATTGAAGAAATTCATTGGACATTGATTGTCCCAACTTCACTTCTATAACAATTCTTTCCAAAATCATTATGCAGCAAAATCTTCATATGTTTTAAGGGTGTTTTTTCAATTATAACTTAATGGTCTAAATTGGACTAATTAAGTTGTTTTTATTTGTTTTTTAAAGTGGACGAACAACTTTAAATGCTAAAAAAATAATTCAAAATCATGGTTTATAAATGGTCATTCTCTTTGTTAAATAGCTTGGAGAAGTCCAATCGTAATTTCCTTTAGACATGCAATGACATTGATTCACGCAACAATTATGGTTCATGTAGTCCTTGTTGTCTACCTAATTCGTAAGAAATTAAAATTTTCAACATTAAGAGTTTAAAAGCTACGAATAAGTCTCTATTGAAAAGTTTAATTTAGAATTTAATAAACACTATTCTTTTGCTTTTAGTTTTCTAAGAACTTGGTTTGTTCCTTTATGTAAGCCTCATCTTTATCACAATTTCTTTTATTTGGAGTACCTTATGGGTGCATTATTTTATCCTTATTGAGGAGTCGATTTGGCTTGATGGAAATCACTCAAAATGAAGATTTTGGACTGACAATTGGCTTGGTGCCACGATTGTGGATCTTCTAGCCATATCACCATCAGTTTATAAAAATCTTATGAGTATCATTGAAGCATATAGTATTTCCAATTTGAATGATGCTTTAGTTTGGCATTTCTCCATATTGAAAATGTTGTCCATAAGGAGGCCCTTAATCATATTATCCCTCATGGTGTTTGTGTTAGCAAGGGTTAAGACATTTGGAAAACATTTATTGTTCCTCATTGCTCCATTTCGATGTGAAAAATTCTACTTGGCAAACTTCCAACTTAGGATAACCTTCGACATATAAGATTATCGGTAAGGTGAGGACAATGGCATATCGCTTAGCTTTACCTCAAGAACTTTCTAGGATTCATGATGTATTTCATGTTTCTATGCTTCATAAGTATATAAATGATCCTTCACATGTTTTTACAGAACAACTAGTAGAGCTAAAGGAAATTTTGATGTACAAGGACAAACTAGTTTAGATTGTAGATAGAAGAGAACAAGTATACATATGAAAGTTATTCCTTTGGTGAAGGTTTTGTAGAAGAGTCGTATCACGAAGGAGGCAACTTGGGAACATGAAGATCAAATGCGGATTTGGTATCTTGAGTTATTTTAGACGGTACGTAAATTTCAAGGATGAAATTTCATAAAATGGGATGATTTGTAAGGCCTGGATCCAAATGGACCTAGAAGATTAAGTGAGGCAAAATTTTGAAGTGGACCGAAATTAATTTAAGTTAGTCCAATTGAAAAAAAAAAAAAAAAAAAGAGATGGAGTTGGTGGGCCAAATCAAATGATCCGAATTTAAATATGGGTTGTTATCATTAAGTAAGCTCAATTAAAATGGGTAGCTGTCAGTGTAAGGCCCCAATCCTAGTGGACTCAAGAGATTAATTGAAATCTAATTTATTGTTATTAATTTGGTTCAATCCAAGTTTTAGAAATAAAAGGGTATATGGACAAATATCCTCTTGGTGGACATTTTTAAAAGAAATTGTAAAAGGAAAAATATCATAACAAAAGGTGGGATGTAAAATGAAAAATGACAATAAAAGGCAAAACATTGAAATTTGGAATGAGACAACTTTGAGAGTATGCCGAGAGATGAGATAGGCATGAGATATAGATTATATTGGAGTTAGTGGGTCATTTCTTTATAAAGAAAGAGAAACCCAAAAGCAATTTTTGGTATGAAGAGAGACAAGTGTCAATTTCTAAACTTGATAAGCAATATAGAAAACAAGCAATACAATGAGATAGAAATGGAAAAGAGTGTGTGTGTAAGGGCCATATGGTGATGACTGACTATGTTATTATTATTATTATTATTAAGTAGGAACATTTTTGCATCCGTGTATATTATTTTTAATTAACCAGATTTCATAAATGTGTTTTTAAAATAGTTTTATTAATGAAATATCTTTCTCAGATATTTTGTGAATATTCTATTTATTCAGTACATGGGTCCAACACGAAAAATATAAAGATTTTCGACTTGTTCAAATTCTATTTATAAAGAGAATATGATATTTACAATAGTTTTTCTAAACGATTTTCAATAGAACTAGATTTCAATCAGAAAGATCTCAGTTTTCATGAGATTCTCTTAGACTCGAGATAGGAGTTGGGATGGGTCCTGTCAACTTGGTATCAGAGTAGTTGTTTCCAATTCAAAGAACTTTTTCTTGTCACAAGCATTCAATTTTCATTTTGTTAAAGATAAAGTTATAATTTTATCATGCAACATTGTGGCCAATCTTGCATGAAACCTATGAATGATCTGAGTTAGAATTTGGAGTTTAGTGTTGATAGACCAAGCTGAATTGATCTTTGACATGGATATGAGATATACTATGTGATAGTAATAAGATTGTCTTGCATTCCGAATGCTTGGATAGCAATTACTAGAGTATATATGTTATAGTGATAAATATATTGATATGTAATTAGTGAATATGCCTAGAAGTTATGGTTGTTCATTACATTTGAATTGTTTACGGATCAAGAGTTGATATGAATATTTGGTGATTGAGTTTTCATGTGTTTAGATGATACACTATTATATTTTGATCAAGTAGAATAAATGTAATATTATTTTGTTTGATTACTATTTAGCACAAGCTATGGAACTTGGAAATATTGATATTATGAATCATAAAAGTTTATGGAATCCATTGGAAGGATAATACATAAGTGACGTAGATCCTATGCTGACGCGACCAGATCCGGATACCTTTAGCTCTAATCTAGTAGGTCATGCTGGGTATCCCAACGGATCTCTCTCAAACCCGACTCGTTCGCTAAGTGAAACCTGTGGAGCGAACTCGAAACTCTTTGATACTTTCTAAAACATCGCTGAGTTGGTCTTCTTTAAAAACTGAAAAAGCATAAAATTTTTTTTTTTTTCGATTCTCTAAACTCATTTTTCTAGCAAAATTTTAGCAATATAACGGCTGTATTTTTGACGTTCCGGAAAAACCTGTTTACAAAAATCAACACTTCGACTATTTTCAGCACCAACCCAACTTCTGGTTGCCCATAGGCCTCAATCATGCATTTCATTCTCAAATCAACTTAATAAAATTCAAATCACAATTTAATAAACCACATTTTAATAAAAAAAAACAATTTAAAAATAGTTATGAACGAATAATTACAATTTACAAATTACTTATATACTTCAAAAGAGATTTACATGAAAATATAATTGATGCAAAATCAACTACTCGAGATGTCGTCGTGTCGCGCTGGCTCGCTCACTGGAGGTAATGCTACTGCTCGGCTACCTGCTGAGAGTACCTGAGGAGGTTTTGTTATAAAAACAGAAAAATAATGAGCTAGAAGCTCAATGAGTGATAATCTTTCTTTTCTTTGAAAATTTGATTTTAAAACGTCCTCCTCTGAAAACGTTTGAAAACGATTCTTTGTTTCTTTTAACATTTCAAACTTTAATCTTTCAAACTCAATTTAAACGTGAGAATCTATAAATAAATGCAAGCATGTATCTAAATTCAAAACTCGTAGCTTAAAATCACAATTAGCTTGAATACTAAACATAAAATCTCTTTTTCTTTCAAATTCACTTTCTTTTAAAACCATTTTTGGATATCTTTTGAAAACACCATAGTATCCCTAACTCTGGGGTCACGTGGCGATTTTGAACTGACACCAACTGTGACAATTCTGCTCTGAGACATCTCGCGGCCATGTACGAAATTTTCCAACGCTAACCATAACATGCGAGACACTACCCCACATCAGCAAAGGCGACTCGACTGATAGACTCAGACACTTGTCCCCCTAGGTTAGTGACTTATCCCTTCCCAGGACTGTGTCAACTGATGTGGAATAGACTGTCTAGGTCTAATCTGATCTGAAAAAATCTGAAAATCTCTGAGGGTATACTAATGGTTTTGAAAACACTTTTATTTTCTTTTTCTCAATTCAAACTGGAAAACTAAATCTTTTTTTGAGATCTCATTTCAACAACTATTTAAATGCATATAAAATCACATTCTCATCTCAAGCAAAACTCATGCTCATATAAATGCATTTCAAATAAATTCAAGAAATTACTTATCAAATCAAATTTAATAATTTGAAATACCTTTTAAATCTTTAAATAAAACTACAAAATGGGTAGCCGTAAATGACACGTGCGGAGCCCCTACTCCTCTCGCCTCGATCTTCACGCACCTTCGTCACTCGGTTTCTTCCCCACAGAATCACTTTCTTCCTCTTCGCGTTGGGCTCGATTTGGGGCTGTTTTGGCGGCGAAAATGGATGGGTTTTAGGCTTACTTCCTCCTCCTTCTTCTCCTTCGCGCGAGCTCCTCTTCCTTGACTGGATTCTTTCTTTTCTTCTTCGATCTGCTGCCTTTGTTCTGGTTCCGCTTCACCGCGTTCAATACTGGTTTTGAGCTAAAAAGAGTGCCAGTTGCAACTGGAAATGGAGTGGGTCGGCTGGTTTTTGCGTCAGGTTTTCGTGGTGGTTATGATGGTAGTTCGCCGTCGCCAGTTCTGCTCCGATCTACCTTCGATCTGTCATTGGTTCTGTGAGCATGGATGATTGGTCTTGGTTGAGTTCGGCGAGGTCTGGTTCATGTTTAGCGTCGGCTTCAGGTGGCTTACGGCTGGTCTTGATGGCTTCTCGATCAGCGTTGGCAACTTCGTCGTCGTTGTTGTCAGCTCGGGTACATGGATGATAGGTTCTCGATCGCTTTTGCTCAGTCTTGGAGAGGTGGCGGCTGGTCGAGGTAGTCGGAGATCTGGTCGGAGTTGCTCGTCGCTGGCGTCGGGTTCTTTTCTTCTTCCTTTTCTTCTTTTTCTTCTTCTTTTCTTCTTCTTCTTCTTCTGGTTCGGCTGGAGAAGTCTCTAGTTGCTGATTTTTGTTTTGTGATACAACTTTTTGGCTTCATGATTTCCTCCCCAAACAACTCTAAAAATGATGATCACGTCCCTTAAAAATTTCATTCTCCTCTCTTGGCTTTTAGATCAATTTGACCACACTTATTAAATCTTATCCTCAATTTAGTCCCTTGTCACATTAAATAATTTCTCGATTTCATTTACTACTTTACCCTTCCGTTCAATCTCCAATCGAGTTTAATTCAATCCCTAAGGGTTCCCTATACCCTTAGAGCCTCTAATAATTATTTAGGGACTATTTCCGGGAAGATCCATAAAATTACATTAGAAGGCTTACATATGCAATTTAAGTTCTTGGTGTTTAAATAACCTTTTGATTGATGAATATGATAAAATGAGATTGAGTACTTATATATGGACATAATTCTTTATTTTTGAACACAGACGGAATTTAAGGGTTTAAGCATTCCTTGTAAGGATTCTGAGAGTTAAATGTCAATCATTGTATAACATTTTGCTTTTAAGTGTTGATTATGAATCTATTTGTGATTATAAGGTAATTTATAGATTCATAAAGGGTTATGAACTGGATGTAATTTTGATGGATTTAATCAAGTTTAGTGGTTAAAAATTTTTTTGGTGGAATTTTATTTGGTGATGATTTTGATATAGATATTTATTTATACTTGTGTTAGTACATTGATTTTAATTAGTAAATATTCATTGCTTTAGATTCCTTGTGATTTAATTTGATTGGTTACTTATATTCATTTGGGTGAAATGAGTGATAAAATTTCGAGGAATCTTAATTCATTATGCAGAATTATCATATTAAGAGAAGTAATATCATGAATTATTGTTACTAGTCTCCTATAGTGAATTGGGATTAAAGTAGCTTTCAATAAGGATTGTTTTCGATATATTTGAATTTGGAACTATTACTTGTTGATATTGATGATTTATAATATTGGATGATGATATGAATTGTATATGATGTCTTTGAATATTTATTACTTGGAGTTTTTAGATTATTGAAATTCTAGAGTATCGAATACAATTTCCAGATTGATTATTGAAATGTGTGGTTGTGTAATTGTTTTGTAGTAATATTAATAATGTGAGTAAAGGTATTTTTGTTAAATATCAAAGTTGCATAGTAGAAGTCTGGTGTTTAATCTTTTGTTTGAAAAATTCATGTTTATTAGGTTTGAAATTGAGTACTTGAATTTTGAGATAATTTTAATGAGATTTATGTGAATGAGATATGGCATTGATGTGATAGGATATGATCATGAATGATTTCTTTTTTCCAAAGAGTATGGATGGAAAAAAAAAGTGTATTAATTGTTCACTAGTGGATATTGATTTATTATTCGAAAGTTAAGAAGATTACTAGAAGCATAAGAGTTACATAGAATGATTTATTAGAATTTGTTTATGACAGGAAGTGGAAAAGGAAAATATTATTATTCAAAATAGTTGTTGGTGTTATTGTTCAGAATTGTACGAATATAATTGTTGCTGAGAATTCTAATTGAAGAATTTGGTGTAATGGTTGTCTATTTAGGTGTTAATTGTTATGGTTTTGGATATTGTACATGAGGAAATTTATAGAATATTCTATCAAGATACAATTATGATTATTGAAGAGTTTTTTTTAATGATTGTTTATATAGGTGTAAATTGTTATATTGTTGAATATACGATCTTATGTATGTGAAAATTTGGAGAATCATTAATAATAGAATGATTATGGTCATTGATGGGGAAATGAAAGCAATGACATTAGAGTGAGATCTCAAGTTGAGATTGTTCGTAAATTTCGAGGATGAAATTTTATAAAGAGGGATGATTTGTAAGGCTCCAATCCTAATGGACTCAAGAAATTAATTGAAATCTAGTTTATTGTTATTAATTTGGCTCGACCCAAGTTTTAGAAATAAAAAGGTATATGGACAAATATCCTCTTGATGGATATTTTTAAAAGAAATTAAAAAAGTTGGGTGAAAAGGAAAAAAAGCATAGCAAAAGGTAGGATGTAAAATGAAAAATGACAATGAAAAGCAAAACACTGAAATTTGGAATGTGACAAGTTTGAGAGTATGCTGAGAGATGAGAGAGGCATGAGATATAGATTATTTTGGAGTTAGTGGGTCATTTTTTTATAAAGAAAGAGAAATCCAAAAGCAACTTTTGGTATGAAGAGAAACAAGCGTCAATTTCTAAGCTTGATAAGCAATAGAGAAAACAAACAAAACAATGAGATAGAGATGGAAAAGAGTGTGTGTGTGTGTGGGCCACATGGTGATGACAAACTGCATTGTTATTATTATTATTTTGAAGTAAAAACATGTTTGCATTAGTGTATATTATTTTTAATTTACCAAATTTCGTAAATATATTTTCAGAATAGTCTTGTAGATGAAATATCTTTTTTAGATATTTTGTAAATATTCTATTTATTCAGTACATAGGTCCAACAAAAAGAAATGTAAAGATTTTCGACTTGTTCAAATTCTATTTATAAAGAGATTATGATATTTACGATGATTTTTCTAAAGGATTTTCAATAAAACCAAATTTCAATAAAAAAAAAACATTAGTTTTTACGAGATCCTCTTGGACTCGAGATAGTAGTCGGGATGAGTCCTATCAGTCAAACAAATAGCAAAAGCAGATTTTTTTTTTAAAAAAAAAATATTGAAATAGGACAAGATTGTGTGGTTGTGAAAGAAGGAACATGGTGGAATTTTTTTTTTTTAAATAAAAGCATGAAGATGTGTTGGTCATTGACCATGCCATTGCATGGTTAAACTTGAATATATATATATATATATATATATAGGAATTGAAAGAAAGACAAAGGGAGTGAGTGAGAGAATAAATTTACCATTAATGTCTCTTAACTTTAAAAAGTTAAGACAAACCAATCAAATTCATCAATTGTATTTTCTCTCCTATTTAATTAAAATACAATAGATGAATTTGATTGGTTAGTCCTAACTTTTTAAAGTTAGGAGACACTGATGGTAAAATTATTCTATATATATATATATATTTGTGTGTGTGTACGCACGTGTGCGTGTGCATAGTCACAAACGGTGACAAGCAAAACAAACACATAATCAAAAGAAAAACAGGTTCGCAGCAGAAGGAAAAGTAGAAAAAAAAAATAATATAGGAAGCAAAATTCAGTGAGGGAAAAAAAATAATAAGAAAAATAATTAGGGGCTGATTCAAAATTGAATTGGTGTGCAGTAATTTCAGTTTTGAATTTAATTTTTGATTTGATTCGATAAATTCTAAATAGGTTCTTGTGTTGCTTTTATGTGGGAAAGTATCCAAGGAAAACATGAGTGCTATTGGTTCGAAATAAAGCTTCAAATTTAATTCGTAAGTGGATTGTTTTATTTGAATTTGATTAATTATTTACAGTTATATATATTTCATATTTTATTATTTATGGATTATTAGAAATGAATTATTTGTTAGTTAATTAATTTCTTGAATTATTAATTTTGCTATTTGTTTGAAATTAGAATTTAATTGTATACATATATTTACATATTAGAAATTCCAATCGGAATTTATCGTTTTCTAGCTTGAGTTTATTTTATAAAAAGTTTTCAAAATATTCTAAGTATTATTATGTATGTTTGCGAAAAATATTTATTACAAATTAATTGTATGTTAGGAAATAGAATTCTAGGTTTTTCATATGGAAATTATTTGGGTTACAAATCAAATGAAATGAGATTTTTTTAGCACCAAAACTGTACTCTTCTCTCTAACAGTCAACAGGCAACACGTGTATAAGCCTTAAAGAGTCACTCAGCACATATTTGATAGATGTTATCCCTCGCTCTGTGCGTATGTTGAGTTTTTCCATCACGTATGATAGATTTTCTTGGGTACTAGATTGGTGTAGATTGAATTTCTATTAACAAATAGAAATGATGCATACAGATATTTATAGTTTATTTTGATACGAGATGTGATTTTAGTATTATTTTCGAATACCATTGAATATGGATAACTAAGATTTTATTTTCATTACTAGTTTTATGTTATGTTAATTATTATTGAAAGAAAATTATTTATTTAGTTTTAGAAAGTTATATCCACTCACTGGGCATTAACGTTCACCCTTTTACATTTTGAAAACCATTTCCTAGGTAACCGTTGACCTTCAAAGGAAATCTTCAAACAGGAGGAGGTGGGACACTCAATCAAATGATGCAAGAAAATTATATTTTGATATTTATATGTATTTTATATATTTCATGCCATCTACGCATGCGTGTGTTTACTTACACTTTAGTGTTGTAAAATATTTGATTACTTGTTAATTTCATTCATGTTTTTGCTTTTGAGTTTGTAAATGCTATAAACATACTTTATAGTTATGTTTTCATATGAAAGAAAGTTTGTTTTATATATTTTAGATGATATTGCTCATATTTGAAATATAATTTGTTAGAAAGATCGGAGATCATAAATAGTTGAGATTTGAAATATTTTAGAAATGTTGATTTTTGTGTATTACAAGGCGGAATTATTGGATAAATAGCAGTTATATTGTCGAAATTTTTATTAAACTACCCTATGTATTGTTAAATTTCCAAATGATTTTCTGCAAGAAATTGTAGAACAATATACAGTTTTCCAACATTTCACAGGATCTTCTCAGATTCAAGAAAGAAATATGAGAGGGTCATGTCAATTTCGCCTAGATTTATATAAAAAGCTTATAGTTTATACGTTTATAATTTATAAGAGGTTCCCCTTGGGTACACCTAGGGAATTGATACACTTGACCAAAAAAAAAAAAAAAAACACGTAATTACATTCTAAAATTGTTTATTGTAAGTTATTATATATTTATTATATCCAATTACAACTAAATGAGTCAAATCACATTTATAACAATCAATAGATAGAATCATATTTACTGATTGTAATTAGATATGTTTAGTTGTAATTATATAAAATAAAGATATAATATAAATTACAATCAGTAATTTTAGAATGCAATCACTTTTTTTTTTTTTTTTATAAATTTTTTATATGTAAAGTATATCGATACCCCTGGTGTATTGTTAGAATGTGTCTAATTTATATATATGGGATTTTCTATTGTGCTAAAATATAATAAATTAACATAACCACATATATAGGGAACTATATCAACAATATATAGCTTGTTTCATGACTACAATCAAATGAACATCATTACTTGTAGTCAATAAAAAGATGATAATGATACATACTCTTTTTCTTGTGATGTCTACAAAATTCCCTTTTTATACAGACATTTTGCTCTTTCTCTGCACCAGTAATACTATCGATCACTACTAATGTTGTTGTTCATTTACTTGGTTAGTGGTACTAGATCTGATTTGGTCATTAGAACGTCTTCAATCAAATCGTTGTAGTGTTTTTCAACTTGTGAGGGAGTTTTTTTCTAAACTCGTAGTGCAATTTGTTCAAACGAGCGAAAATCATGATTTAGTTACAAGAGCCTTCTCAAACACTTTGTTCTTTTCCTAAGTGCACTTGATCTGTTCTTATTACTGATCTTGAGATGAAAATATTGCCTCCATTATTAATTATCTCCAGATATTAGTAAGGGAGAAGGGTTTCAACTTTCAACTAATGGCCTCAACTAATGTCTGCAATACTCTAATACAGGGATGTAATCTAGGGTCAACATATCAATGGATATCACAAAGAAACATAGTAATATATTTAATTTGAAGTAAGAAAAAGGGACATGATCTACATATGTCTCTTTTTTTTAAAAAAAAAAAAGAGAAAAAAAAAAAAGTTCTACCCAAAATTATAACATAGATAGTCGCCTACATATTAAGTTTCAGCCATCAAAGTTCTATAAACCTATGAACGACATATCAAAAATAACATTGAAAACAATGAGGTTTAATTTCAAGAATTTGGATAACTTTTATATGAGTTCTATTTAAGCACATTTAAATTATATACAGTAGCTTATTAAACAAGAAAGACAACTCAAATTAAATAAATCTTAAAATGATCAACAAAAGCTGTAAAATCCACGCAAAATCCTAACTCCAATGATAAAATAAGAAAGGTAATCTGCGGTATTTTGCTTCATCTCAAACAAAACATCTATAATTAAAGATGGCAGCTAGAAGAAATAAGATGTTAAAATAAATTATTTTTTTGTAATAAATAACAACTTTATTTTACAGCCTGCATAAACATATATAATTAAGGATGGCAGATAGAAGATTTATTGATGAGGAGAGGGACAAAATACTTCATAGCACGACTTGTGACTAAACATTAGTAGTACCGGTGCTGGTGGTAGCATTTCTAAGCTTTTCTCGATAGTTTTGGAGTTGAACAAAATACTTCTGGGCATGGCTTGCCACTTGAGGTGGGGATCTTGTCACTACACAGAACCTTGAAATGCTCCTCCAATCTCCTTTTCCATACTTGTCAAGTCCCGCCAGAAACAACCTAAATCACCACAAGTTAGGATTTGATCCAAAATTTTAGATCTTGAAAATACTCTAATTGAGAAAACTCAATTCATTTCATATTTGCATGTTTTACATATAATTTTTTTCTAGATTGAAAACTGGTAATCCACACAAAATATTCTACATACATTAATTTTATTTTTTTTTTGCTCTAAAAAACCAAAAATTGACATGACCACATAATCTACACATGGTAATTTGTTCCATGACTATAATTAAAATAATATTATTACTTTTAGAGAACAAGAATATGGTAACAATACGTACTCATGTTCTTCCGGTGTCCATGGAATGCCTTTTTTTCGTGGATATTTGGCTCTTTTTTCTGCACCAGTACTACTACTACTCTTGCAATTCTCGTAGTTAGGTAGTGGTACAAGACCTGATTCGATCATTTGAACATCTTCAATCAGATCCTTGTAGTGCTTTTCAATTTGTGAGGGACTTTTTCCTTGAAGTCGTGCTGCAATTTGTTCAAACAAGTGAGAATCATGATCTAGTTCAGCTAGAGCATTCTCAAACACCTTGTTTTCTTCCCAAGTCCATTCATTCTGTTCCTTTTGTTGATCATGAGATGATAATACTGGCTCCATTGTTACTTATCTCGAGAAATTACTAGGGGAGAAGGATTTCAACTAGGGGCCTTAACTTAGTTGAGAGGTGTGATTACCACTGAAGTTGTATTTATCACTCTTATATAGGGTTGTAATCTAGGTTTTTTTGAACATTCCAATTATATATAACCTAATATGGTACATTTTTATTCCATAAATAGTGGATTTTGTTTAAACTGCATAATCTAGACTTACCAAAAAAGATGCGTTCACATTTGAAAAAATTTATGACTATGGACATGTGATGGTATAGACTAACTTATTAAGAATTATCAATATATTGAAGAAATTAATTGGACATTGCTGGTCCCAACTTCACTTCCTTAACAATTCTTTCCAAAATCGTTATGCAGCAAAATCTTTTTTGTTTAAGGGTGGTCATTTGTTTTTTCAATTATAACTTAATGGTTTAAATTGGACCAATTAAGTTGTTTTTATTTGTTTTTTTTTTTTTTTAAATGGACGAACAACTTATAATGCTAAAAAAATAAATCAAAATCATGGTTTATAAATGGTCATCCTCTTTGTTAAATAGCTTAGAGAAGTCCATTCGTAATTTCCTCTAGACAGGCAACGTTGATTCGCGCAACAATTATGGTTTCATGTAGTTCTTGTTGTCTACCTAATTAGGAAGAAAGGTTTCAACATTAACAGTTTAAAAGCTACAAATAAGTCTCAATTGAAAAGTTTGGTTTGGAATTTAATAAACACTTTTCTTTTGCTTTTAATTTTCTAAGATCTCAGTATGTTCCTTTATTTAAGTGTTGTGTTTACAACATGTTCTTTTATTTGGAGTGCCTTTTGGGCGCATTATTTTATCCTCATTGAGGTGTCTTATTGGCTTGTTGGACATCACTCAAAATGAAGATTTTGGACTGACAACTGGCTTGGTGCCACGATTGTGGATCTTCTAGCCATATCCCCATTAGTTCAGGAAGATTTCATGAGTATCATTTTAGCATATTGCATTTCCAATTTGAATGATGCTTTAGTTTGGCACTTCTTTATATTGAAAACGTTATCTACAAGGAGGCCTGCCATCATATTAACCCTCATGGCGCTTGTGTTAGCAAGGGCAAAGACATTTGGAAAACATTTATTGTTCCTCGCTCCATTTTGGTGTGAAATATTCTACTTGACAAACTTCCAATTTAGGATAACCTTCGTCATAAAGATATTTATGTTGTTTCTAGTAGAAAAATATGATAAAGGTTGATAATAATGATGTAAAATAAACTTGGAGGGTGTGAATAAGTTTTTAGAAAATTTTGCATGGAATGTCTTGAAAACATGTAGATCACTCTTTATCGCAAAAGCCTAGCCACAAATGGTAACTAGTTTTGATAAGATATGAACAAGGCAATATCAAAGTCTTCGGGTCAATTCTAATCTACAACATAAAAGGGAGATGAATAGGTTATAACAATTTTCAAAGTTAATGTGTTGTGAAAATAAAACAAAAATAACAGAGAAGGAGAGGAAGAAGATTAACACAAGATTTTTCTCTTCCTGGACCTAGAACAACAACCCCATTTGTTTTCTAAATCTGTTACGCCTCCCAAATCCATCTTCTTGCCTCACTCGCGAGCTTGATGAATCCTTTCACTTATTCTCGCATTAAAAAGTAAGGCCTCAAGTTGATCATCAATCAAGGTCGATGCACACACATAAGAATGTAGGCAAAACAAATAAAATGATTGATCAAAACACTCTATATAAACCTAGAAGAAATTTACGCTCATAACTAATGACCTAGATTCAAAAACAAAGTATATCTCACAAAGCTCTCAAAGAATAAACCAAATAAAGAATAAATAGCTATGCCACTTTATGAGATAAAGAGAACACCTATGTATGGTGTGGAGATTATGAACTAAAACTGATTTAGTAAATTCCCCTTCTAAGATTGCTAAACCAACAACCATTTGATGGATGTCAAATGAAACCAATTGAAAGGTCTTCTAAAAATATTTGTTAATTCCATACATATATTTTTTAATTAGCTTACTTCATGTCTAAATACTTTTTCATAGGTTTTAAGATTAGTGATTGAAATCAAAAGAATGAAGATTCAAGCTCAAGGAGTCGAGACTATTGAAGTTGATGGTTAGCATGGCTTAAAGATAGTTCAGAGATGCATGCTCTTGTTTGATATGGATTAATCATGGTTTGATGTGCATTCATGTCATATTTACTATTGATATCGTCGAGTCATAAGCATATAGTTTTATGACCTATTGATATGTATTCATTATCTATGTTGTGTGTGTTTGCATATTCTTCATGAAGTTCAAAATCTAAGGGCTTGAAACATAGGGCATTTGGTCATGATACAAATATTTTTTTGAGATAGTTTTTACATGCAAAATGTACACCTTTATAGGAAAAAATTGCGAGTCAAACTAAGGTAGAATGAAAAGAATATTGCCAAAACCATAAAAGCACATAGGATCAGAGTGGGAGACATTGAACTACCACTAGAGCAGTAACCCAGTGGTCACTTACAATTGAAGGACCACTCAATCAATCCTCTCAAACTATTTCTCCATGTGAAAATCTTCTGTTTGTCCGTTTACGGTCCATTTTGCACATTTTCACTTCCCTTTTCTCTGACATGTTTTACACTTTCAAATGTTTATTTTGGAAGGGTAAATGTGTCATTTAATGGTACGAAACTTCTCATGCATCTTGTCGATTCACTTTAGGATTATTAGATCTTCCTTTATAGGACTAGGATTTTATATATGGAATAAATTAGAAATATTATTAGCTTTATTGGATTCATGTTGTGATGTAATTAAAAATTTTATATTTTTGATTTCTAATTCGACTTATTTCCTAGAATAAATTTATTTAGGTGTCCTAAATTAGAAATAATTTTCTTTTCTAATTCTCTTATATCACAATATAATTATGGTTGTTCATAAAATTAAGATAGCTTTTTCCATTATGAGTTTAGAATTCTTATGTCTAGATTTAGAGTGTCTAGGTTTACATGGAATCTAAGCTTATGGAGGTTGTCATGATCAAGCATTCTACCTGAATTGCATACATCATTTCATGCGTTTGAATGTATGCATCATCCATGATTGATTTGAGATCAACTTGAGGCCTTGCCTTTTAAAGAGAGAAGAAGTAGGGAGGATTCTTCAAGCTTAAGGTACCGGTCAAGAAGATGAATTCATGGTAACCATAGCAAATTTAGAAGACTAACGAGTTGGTGGTTCGAAGTTCATGAAAAACGAGATTGAATGACTACTCTTTGTTAGATAGGGATTAGATTTTTAGGCAAGGGGTGTTGTAAACAAAATTTGTGACCTGTCTTTTTAAAGTAGGGTTTTGTTCAAAAGTGGCTAGGGAGGGTTCTAAATGTATGTTTTTTGTTTTTTTTCTTTCATTGGGTTTGCATGTAAGCATTATTGTGCATCATTTCTTTCTTTTTTTTGCTTTTTTTTTTGTGTATTTAATTAAGGTAAAATAAATTTAATTAACCTAATTAAGCCCCCACCTCAGCCCCCCCCCCCCCCCCCCCCCCCCCCCACCCCCCTACCCCTCAAGGTTAGTTGTGCGTACTAGTGCTTTTCAATATTTCAAGGAATGTAGATAGATGTAGAAACTTCATATCTCACTTAATGATCTAGCATATTCTAAGAGAGAAACAATCAAGAGAATGGTTTGTTCATAATATCTTGCACATGTGTGTATGATAAAGTACTTAAGAATCAAAATTTACACACAATGATCATATTAAAAACTCATTTCCTATCAATTTAAACTTTTGGATATAGGTGTAATGCTCGAATCCAAATAGATCCAGTAGAATTTTTTTTTTTCAAAAAAAAATAATAATAAATGAGACTCATATGAATAAGTCAAAGGAGCTCAATTAGAAATTTGAAATTAAAAAGTCCAATTAAAATAATGAAAAAAGCTCAATAAATCATTTATGGAGCCCAAAATTTAAGCAAGCTCAAATTGGAACCTAGTGCAGCACATTTTTCTACTAAATGCATTCATTTACTTTCAAGCATAAAAGATATATATAAAAAGGGGTGCAAATTCAGTGGGCATAGAAAAGAAAAGAAACATGTGGTTGTTGAAATGGTTAACACATGAGACAAAAAAAAAAAAAAAAAAATGAAATGAGATTGAAATAGTGGGACTGGTCACACAAAGACACATACACACACACACACACACACATATATATACATATATGTATATATATATCATTGATAGAGTTAGAGAGAAGAACGTATGGAAATAGCAAGAACATTTGAGCATTAAAAAAAAAAAAAAGTCAAAGTAATAAAAGAAATGGGACAAGTGTCAAATATACAAGTTGGTAAGCAAAAGAAAGATTGAAAAGAGTGTGTGTGTGTGTGTGTGTGTGTGTGTGTTGGCCATATTGATGATTATTATATATACAGATGTTCAATTAAAAGCACACCACACACACACACAACTGAACAACATAGCAAAAAGGGGCTGAACCAGGCAACAAGAAAAGAAAGAAAATGGTGAAAAGAAAAAGAAAAGAAGAAGAAGAGAGAGAAGAAAAATATGAGAAATTCCATATGAGTTATCTAAATATTTGGGTATTTGAATTATTTAGGTAAGTAATTTTATTTCAATGAGATTTGGATTTCAGAAAATTAGTTAATTTTTTTATAAGTTCTAAATTGAGTTTTATGTGATTTTAGGGTGGATCCAAGATTATGAAAAATCAAATCGGAGCCCATTTTAGATCCAGAAATAAGTAAAAGAGTTATATGAGTGGATTATTTCTTTAAGTTGAATTAATTATTTACAGTTATATATTTTAGATTTTATTTATTTAATTGTTATTAGAAGAAAATTATTTAATTAATTTATTGATTTATTGATTATGTAGTATGATTTATGATTTGATTATAGAATATTTATTTTTGATAATTATATTTATATTCAGAAATCACGTTATACAATTTGCATATGAAAGTGATTTGAGATTTGGAAATGAATAAAATAAGATTTTTAAAATACCAGTATTGTACCCTTCCCTCTAACAGTCAAGCAGGTTATATATTTGTGAGTCTCAGATTTGCCCAACATGTGCACGGTAGATATCAGAAAAGTCATTGAGTTGTCGAGAGAGTCATTGAGTCGTCCAATATGTGTGATAGATATTATCCCTCGCTTTACGTATATGTTAAGTATTTCCACCACACATGATAAATTTCACTAGGTACTAGTTGGAGTAGATTTTCGATTACAGATGTTGTATATTGAGTTTGATCAGTTCAGATAGAGCATTACTAAACACCGTATTTATATAAAGAGATTCCAGAAAAGTTTTATAAATTATAGATTTTCATATTTTATATTAATAAAGTTATAAAGATAATTTACATAGAAGTTTATAGTTTCACTGCGATATTATATTTAAATTTAGTTTTATTTCTTAGATATGATTGTGTACTATTACTAGTTATATATTATGTGTTATTTGGAAATATTTTTATGAAAAGTTATATCTATTCACTGGGCATTAGCACTCACTCTTTTTCAAAATCCATTTTCCAGGTATCTGCTATAGTTTAGTGCAGATTATTTCATATCATAAGAAATGCCACACGGTGAAGACAAAATGCATTAATATTATCGTTAAGTAGAAAAAATTTTGCATCAATGTATATTATTTTAAATTAACCAGATTTCATCAGCATGTTTCCAAAATATTTTTATAAATGAAATATCTTTTCAGATAATTTATGAATATTTTGTATAATCAGTAAATGGGTCCAACATGAGAAATGTATAAATTTTCGGTTTGTTCATATTGAATTTATGAGGCAACCATATGATTTATGAGAATTTTTCTAAAAGGGTTTTGGAAACACCAAATGCCATTCATAAATACTCAAGAAAGGAGTTGGGATGGGTCCTATCAATTTGGTATAAAGTAATAGTTTCAAATTTAGATACTTTTCTTGTCACAAAGCATTCAATTTTCATTTTGATAAAAACAAAGTTATAGTTTTATCATGCATCATTGTGGCCAATCTCACACGAAACTTGTTAAAGATTTGAGCTAGTATCCATGATTTAGTGTAGATGTATATGTTGTATGGTAATAATAAGAGATTTATCAGGTTGTCTAGCATTTTGAATGTTTGGATAGCGATTTTTGGATATCTATATATTGGTGCTATATATATATTGATTGGATAATTAGTAAATATGCACAGAAGTTGTAGTTGTTCGTTACATTTGAATTTTTACGAATTAAGAGTTGATATAAATATTTGGTGATTGAGTTTTGATGTGTTAGAAGATATGATCTTATGTGTTGACCACGTAGAATAAATATGGTGTTTTTTGGTTTGATTACTATTTAGCACAAGGTGTAGATTTTGGGAATGTTGACCTTTTGGAAGCATAACAGTTCATGGAATCAATTGGAAGGATAATATGTAAGCGAAGTAGATCCTATGTGATTCAAGTCCTTGGTGTTTAGATAACCTTCTGGTTGATAGATATGATAAAATAGGATTGAGTTGTTATATATGGACATAATTTCCTATTTTTCTAAATGGAGATGAAATTTAAAGATTTAAGCCTTTCTTGCAAAGGTTTTGAGAGTTAATTTTTAATCGTTGTATAATATCTTGCTTCGAAGTGTTGATTTTGAATCTATTTATTATTATAAGGTAATTTATGGAGTTATACAAGGTTATGACCTGGATATAATTTTGATGGATTTAATCAAGTATGGTGGTTAAAAATATTTTTTGTGGAGTTTTGTTTTATTTGGTGATGATTTTGATATAGATATTTATTTGTACTTGTGTTAGTATACTGATTTTAATTATTGAATATTCATTGCTCTAGGTGTAAGCCCTCGATCTTATTTATGGATAAATAGTAACATTCTTGGTAAATAGTATTCGATGAATAGTGAAATTTTGAGATGGACCCTGAAAAATCTAAAATATTTAGAACGATTAGTATGACTCAATAAAACTGAAATGGAGTAAAAATGAGTTCGTTTGGGTAGTTTTTTAAGGTTCCAGAAGTTACCGGACGAAAACGTCTTTATAGACAGGATTATGAATACGGTTGACTTAAACTCCGTTTAAATATTTTTTGAAGCCATGGATTAAGTCCTAAGAGATCTAATTAGAGTATTGTACAGTCAATTTGATGAATGGGTGATCATAGAATTAATTTGGAATTTATTTCGGAACAAATTGTAAATGGTATTAAGTGAATAGTAAGTATGACTAAGGGACTAAAACGAAATAAATTCTCCTACTTGGGGTCAAAGTGGGATTAAGAAAAAGTGAAGTAAGGATCAAATGGAGATAAGTTTACATGAAATTGGGCAAAATAGAATAAGCAAAAGCTAAGGGCTAAAGTATAATTAATTAAGGAACATGATGATCATTATCGAATTTTTAAAATTATAAATATATTGACTTAGTCAAATTCTTCTTCATTTCTCGCCAAACATACAAAACACACACAAAAGCAAAGAAGCAAAACCAAGAGAAGGAAAACAAAAGGGTGATTTCGGCCATGCATGGGAGGAAGATGAACCAAGTGATTTTCATGCCATTTTAAGCCTCCAATCAAGCGATCAAGCTTCTCTAAGCTAGAAAAACAAACTTGGAACAAGATCAAAGCCAAAAATAGGTAAAATTCCATCACTTTTTAAGTTGTTTCCATGGTGTTATTATGATGTTTATGTTGATGTTTTGGTTGGGCTTTGATATGGGTTTTTATACATAATTGAAGTGGAGTTTTATGAGCTTTAAAATAAGTATGAATTATATGGAAATCATTAAGTTTGGTGTGTTAGGGTTTTGTTAGAATAAATACTAAGTTGGTTGAATTAGTTTTAAGTGAATTTTTATGCCCACCAAGTGTTTGATAAAATGCCTAAGTGAAGAAAAATGTAAAAATTGAATGAAATGAATTAATTATGTATTAGACCACGTAAGACTATGATGAGGGAAGTATGGAACCAATGCCATTTGATGTTATTAAGAGTGATTCTATGTTGAAAATGTGGTAAGAAAACCTATGAAAAGTTTATAAGAATGTTAGAAAGTCATTTAAGCAACTTGTCTTTTATGTCCTCAAGTGAAGGGCATTGATGAGTATCGTGTAATATCACTTCATGTGCATGTTTTAATGTATTCAATGAGTATGTTAAAGTATGTATGGCATCAAGGAAAAGAGAGTTAAGATTTTAGAATGAAAATGGTGAAAAGGACATTAAAAAAGTGATGAAAAAATATGGTTTTTCCTAGTTTTCGCCACTCGTTTGTTGGAATTTTTCAGAGCTGTTTTACGGGTGATCTAAATACGAGTTAGGGAGATGAATAGAGCAAAACTGAGGTCAAGAGCAGCCCTAGAATGGACTGTGAATAGTACTCGGACAAGAGAGGTCTTAAAATTTTGACTTTTCGTTTCGGGCTCCAGAAAATTATTTTGGGCATATGGGGATGCTCCTAGGCATATATAAGTAAGGTCCATGTAAAGAAAATGGAATTTTAAAGCCTTGATTAAGTTGAAAACGAGTAGGGAAGTAAGTTGGTAAAATAGTACTCCAATGAATGAATTAAGTTATAAATTGTGTGATAAGCTTGGTGAAGCTAAAATTAGTGAATTCTAAGTGAATATGTGATGTGTAGGTGAAAATGAGGGAAACGGAACCAATGAAGACTATTGGAGCTCACTTAAGGGAATTTGAATTTAAGGTGAGTGCTAAATTAGTTTTATCAAAGTTTATGTTTAATTGAAGTATTTGAATATATTTGATATCAAGGTTTAAGTGTGAATGACATGTGAGTGCTCCATGGTGTTTTGAAGTATTTGCCATTATTTTGAAAGGTATAAGAAAAATTTATGGTGTATATTATGTTTTATTTTTAAGTGATTGCAAGTGATTTTGAAATACTACAAGAATAAATTTTGTGGTGAAGGCTAAAGCAAATAAATAAATATATATATATATATATATATATTATGCTCGTTTTAAATGTTTGAGTATTCTATGATGTGTTGATCATTTTAAGTATTTAAATTAGCATTATTATGAATATCGTGTTTTGTACGGAAAAGTTTAATTCCTATGATTTCGTAAGTATGAATTTTATTTTAAAGAGAAATTTAAGTTTTATGTTTGACTACCGAATGAGTATGTTTTATGATTTTGTAAGGATATTTACGATTTCCTAAGTATAAGTTTTATTTAGGAAGTGAAATTTAAAGATTTCGTTTTACGTTTTTAAGCCATTTTATATGTTTATTAAAATCTAAGTTCCAATGAAGTTTTATATACATATGAGGTTTTAAGTATGATTAAGTATAAAATAATATTTTGTGCTTTTGCACTAAGTAAGAAAATAAAATGAATTTTCAAAGGCCATAAGTATGTCCACCTTTATAAGTAAGTTGTAGACCCGGTCGGTATATCCCACATTAGTATGGCAAGTCCAGGGGGGATGCGTCACTAACTTGGGGAGAAAATTAAGTCTGTTGTGTTGTCTCTACTTTTGTGGGATATTATATCGTGTTATGGCTAGCGATGTAATATTCCGCACATAACAACGAGATGTCTTTGTGAGTAAATAAGTGTCACGATAGGTGTCTGTTAAAAGTGTCACGTGACTCCACGTCGGTTAGCGTTATTTCAGCTTTCGCATGGTTGTAAGTATTATAAGGTACAAATGGTGCTTTTCGAAAATTAAGTAAGTATTTAAAGTGTTAAACGCAAAGAAATGTATTTTATATGCTTAAAGTATGTTTTTACAGCTAAATATAATTTAAGTTTTTAAAAGGGTTTAAGAAATGAGAATTTATTTCATACGTTTTATAAATTATGAGTTTTCTATGAAATTTTACGAATATATTTAAGTTTTACGGATTTTTCATTTTAAGCTATGCATTGAAATTAATTTAAATTTTATACGTCTATAACTTATAAGTTCTATATGAATCTTTATGTATGTGTAAGTTTAAAGGATATTTAATTTTATAAACTTATTATGAATTTTATGTATATAAGAGTGGGAATTTTCATATGTATGATTTGGATTTTAAATAAGATTTAAACCTTATAAGTTCTAAGTTAAATTAAATTTTTATGTCTCTATGAGATTTTATGTACGAATGCATTCAAGTGATATGCAATTTATAAGTCCATATGAACTTTTATGTATTTACGCGATTATGAATTTCATCTATATATGCTTTGCGACTTAGATGAAAACTTATACTTAAGAAATTTTATGTTATAAGAGATTTTTTTGTATAAACATATAAGTTTTATATACATTTTGATGCTCTTATGGACTTTATAATTTTATAAGCTAAGTATGAGATTTTATGTACGAAAGTATTTTATGATTTTAGCACTCACACTTTACAACGAAACAAGTTTTGAAATTTATGAGAAATTTTTAAGAATAAGACATGCAATTTATAAAAAGGTTTTAAGAAGGTATTTTTATGAAATAAAATATTTTAAGTTAAAAAGAAATTAATCACTCACTGAGCTCCCAAAGCTCACTGTTTTCTGTTTTTATGTTAAAACCCTCCTTAGGTATGGATGTGGGTGACCGAGATGGAAAGGCTCCTCCAGAAGGGTATATGGGCAATGACACGACAGTGCTTCTGTATAAATATGTTGCATACTTTATATCTGAAAGGAATCATGTATATATATATATATATATTTTTTAAATTGTATATGAGTGGTCCAGATATATTTATGACAATGAAATTCCTAGTTTTTAAATCATTGAATAAGTTACAAAGTATTTGAATTACAATTTCATGCTTTTGATTTTTACGAAATGAATTTATGATTGAAATGTATGGTTGTGGAAGAAGTAGGGTTGGAAAATGAAAGTATATAGAAGTGTTTTTTTTCCTTTGCAGGTTATTTTGGTTAAGTTAAAACGTAGCTGTTATACTGTCGAATTTTTCATAAAAAAAAAAAAAAAAAAAATCCAACCCATTCTAATTTTACTAAGTAAGAAAAGATTTAAGGATTTGCTCCATGAATTCCCCTTAGCACATTAAGTAGGGTTAGAAGGGATTCGTTGGAGTGCCAGGCAAAGCCCTCCGTATGTAAGTACGATAAGTTTTGGAATGGGTCCTGTCACTAGGTTCCTTGTGGTTTAATTTGATTGCTTATTTTATATTCACCTAGGCGAAAAGAGTGGTTGAATTCCAAGGAAATTTTAGTGAAGAATTTTTATATCATTGTGGAGTATTGTCATAATAAATGTGGTGATAGTGTGTATTACTATTAGTCTCCTATAGTGAATTAAAAATAAAGTGTCTTTCGATAAAGATTGGATGTGATATATTTAAATCTGTAGCTATTACTTACAGATGTTTATGATTTATACTTTTGGATGATGATATGAATTATTTATGATGTCTTTGAATATTTATTACTTGGAGTTCTTAGATGATTGAAATTCTAACGTATCGAATAAGGTTTCAAATTGACTCTTCAAATGTGTGCAAAGTTTTTTAATTGTTTGGTGGTGTTATTAATTGTGTGAGTAAAGGTATTTTTATTGATTACCAGAATTGTGCAACGAAAGTGTGGTGTTAAGAAAATTCATTTTTATTGCGTTTGAAATTGAGTACTTAAATTTTGAGATAATTTAATGAGATTTATGTGAATGTGATATGACATTGATGTCACAGGATATGATCATGAACGATTTCTTGTTTTCAAAGAGCATGGATAGAAAATGATAAAAAAAACTGTAATTAATTGTTCATTACTGGATATTAATTTGTTATTTGAAAGTTAAAGAGATTAATAGAAGTGTAAGAGTTACATAGAATGATTTATTAGAATTTGTTTATGATAAAAAGTGATGAAAAGGAAAATGATTATTATATAGAATAGTGTAAGAGAAATTATTCAAAAGTGTAAAAGTTTGATTGTTAAGGAGAATTTAACTAAAGAATTTTGTTTATTGGTTGTCTATTTAGGTGTTAACTATTATGGTTTTGGATATTATATATGAGGAAATTTATAGAATATTCTATCAGGCTATAGTTATAATTATTGAAGAGTTTTATTGAATGGTCGTCTCTATAGGTGTGAATTGTTGTAATGTTGAGTATACAATCTTATGTATATGGAAAAATTGGAGATTAATTGAGAATAGAATAATTATGATTATTGATGAGAAAATAAAAGCAACAGTTGTAGAGTAAGATATCTTGAGTTGAGATTATTCCTAAATTTCAATGACGAAATTTTATAAAAGGGGATGAATTGTAATGCTCGAATCCAAATAGATCCAGTAAAATATTTTTTTTAAAAAAAAAATATGAAGCATAAATGAGGCTTAAATAAATAAGTTAAAGAGACTCAATTACAGATTTCAAATTAAAGAGTCTAATTGAAGTAATAAAAATAGCTCAATCAATCATTTATAGAGCCCAAAATTTAAGTGAGCCCAAATTGAAAACTAGTGTAGCCCATTTTTCTACAAAATACACTCATTTAATTTCAAGCATAGAAAATATATATACAAAGTGGTGCAAATTCGATGGGCATTCAAAAGAAAAGAAAACATGTGGTTGTTGAAATGGTTAACATAGGCGACCCAAAAAAACAAAATGAAATGAGATTGAAGGAGTGGGACTAGTCATACACACACACACACGTGTGTGTGTGTATATATATATATATAATTGAGAGACTAAGAGATAAAAACATATGGAGATAGCAAGAACATTTGAGGAAAAAAAAAAAAAGAAAAGTCAAAGTAATAAAAGAAATGGGACAAGTGTTAAATATACAAGTTGGTAAGCAAAAGAGAGATTGAAAAGAGGTGCGTGTGTGTCTGCCATATTGATGATTATTATATATATTGATGTTCAATTAGAAGCATACCACACACACACACACAAGCGAACAACATAGCAAAAAGAGGTTGAATTGGGTAGCAAGAAAAGAAAGAAAAACGGCGAGAAGAAGAAGAAAAGAGAGAAGAAAAATAAGAGAAATTCTGTGTAGATGATCTGAATATTTGGGTGTCCGAATTATTCAAATAAGTAATTTTATTTCAATGGATTTGGATTTTAGGAAATTAGTTAATATTTTTTAAAAGTTCTAAATTAAGTTTGATGTGATTTTAGGGTGGATCCAGGATCATGAAAAATCAATTGGAAACCCATTTTAGATCCCAAAATAAACAAAGAAGTTATGTGAGTGGATTATTTATTTAAACTGAATTAATTATTATTGTTATATATTTTAGATTTTATTTAATTAATTGTTATTAGAAGAAAATTATTTAATTAGTTTATTGATTTATTGATTATGTATAATGATTTATGATTTGATTATAGAATTTCTTCCGAATTAGGTAGACAACAAGAACTACATGAAACCATAATTGTTGTGCGAATCAACATTACCTGTCTAAAGGAAATTACAAATGGACTTCTTGAAGCTATTTACCAAAGGGGATAACCATTTATATACCGTGATTTTGAATTATTTTTTTAGCATTTAAAGTTGTTCGTCCACTTAGAAAAACAAATAAAAACAACTTAATTAGTCCAATTTAGACCATTAAGTTATAATTGAAAAAACAAATAACTACCCTTAAAACATATAAAGATTTTGCTGCATAATGATTTTGGAAAGAATTGTTAAGGAAGTGAAGTTGGGACAATCAATGTCCAATTAATTTCTTCAATATATTGATAATTCTTAACACGTAAGTCTATACCATCAGATGTCCATATTCATAAATTTTTTCAAATGCAAATGCATCTTTTTTGACAAGTCTACATTATGCACGTTAAACAAAATCCAGTATTTATGGAATGAAAATGTACCACATTAGATTATCTATGATTGGAATGTTCAAAAACCCTAGATTACAACCCTATATAAGAGTGATGTATACAACTCTAGTGGTAATCACACCTCTCAACTAAGTTGAGGCCCCTACTTGACATCCTTTCTCACCTAGTAATTTCTTGAGATAACTAACAATGGAGCCAGTATTATCATCTCATGATCAGCAACGAGAACAGATTGAGTGGACTTGGGAAGAAAACAAGGTGTTTGAGAATGCTCTAGCTGAACTAGATCATGATTCTCCCTTGTTTGAACAAATTGCAACACGACTTCAAGGAAGAAATCCCTCACAAATTGAAAAATACAAGAAGGATCTGATTGAAGATGTTCAAATGATCGAATCAGGTCTCATACCACTCCCTAACTACGAGAATGACAAGAGTGGTAGTAGTACTGGCGCAGAAAAAAGGGTCAAATATCCGTGAAAAAAAGACATTCCATGGACACCGGAAGAACACGAGTATGTATCATTACCATATTCTTATTCTCTGAATGTAATAATATTATTTTAATTGTGGTCGTGAACAAATTGCCAGGTGTAGATTATGTGGTAATGTCAATTTTTTATTTGTTATGTAAATTATTTTGTGTCGATTACCAGTTTTCAATCTATAAGAAATTATAGGGAAAAAATGCAAATATGAAATGAATTGAGTTTTCTCAATTAGTGTATTTTCAAGATCTAAAATTTCGGATCAAATCCTAACTTGTGATTATTCAGGTTGTTTCTAGTGGGACTTGACAAGTAGGGAAAAGGAGATTGAAGGAGCATTTCAAGGTTCAGTGTAGTGACAAGATCCCCACCTCAAGTGGCAAGCCATGCCCAGAAGTATTTTATTCAACTCCAAAACTTAAAAAAAAAAAAAAAAAAAAAAAAAAAAAAAAGGGCATAGAAATGCTACCACCAGCACCGGTACTACTAATGTTTAGTCACAAGTTAAGCTATGAAGTATTTTATCCCTCTCCTCATCAATAAATCTTTGGGCACAATTACTATTTAATGGAGATGCTAGGATTTTATGTTTAGGCGGGCCGTAAAATAAAGTTGTTAGCTATTACAAAATAATAATAATAATAATAATTTATTTGAACATCATATCCTCTATCCACTATCCTTAATTATATAAGTTTTGTTTGAGATGAAGCAAAATACCGCAGATTACCTTTCTTATTTTATCAGTTAAATTAGGATTTTGCGTGCATTTTACAGCTCTTGTTGATCATTTTGAGATTTATTTAAGGGGAAACTTCATTTTAGTCCTTGAGGTTTCAAAAAATATCAATTTTTTAAACATCTTTTGGAAACAGCTCTTTTAGTCCCTAACGTTTTCAAAACTCTTCAAAATAGTCCAAACCGTTAGTCAATTAACGGTCAACAGTGACAGACTGTTTGGATGGGAAGGGCAAAATGGTCTTTTTATAGAGAGGTAAATTAATTTAAATAATTTATTATATATATATAACTAATTTTATAAAATAAATGAAAAAATAAATAAATAAAAAGTGGAGATCCACCAGATTGGATCTCCACCATCTTCAATAGACAAAGATCATCAACCCCTACCAACATCATCAACAACTTCATCATCATCAACATCATCTACAACCCCACAGACTACAACATCATCAACAACATCACAGCATCATCAAGAACATCTCCCACAACAACAACATCAATAACAACATTAAGAAAAACAAAATCAAAACTGTTTATAAGAAAAAAGAAAAATTGGAAACAGGAGGTTGATTTCGAGTTCATGAACAAGCTGGGTTCATCGAACCCAGATGAAGTTCCTCAACTGGGTTCGATCGAACCCAGTTGAGGAACTTCATCTGGGTTCGATGAACCCAGACGAAGACTCTTCGTCTGGGTTTGAATCGAACCCAGACGAAGACGTCTGGGTCCGAATCGAACCCAGACGCAGATCTTTGTCTGGGTTTGATCGAACCCAGATGCAGCGACTCCATTTGGGTTCCATGGAAAGGGATGACGAATGAATCTGGGCAGAAGAAGAAGGGGAAGGGACGAAGGCGACGGAGAGGCGGAGGAGGCGGAAGCGCGGAGGAGATGGAACTTTTTTTTTTCCTAAAATCTGTTTATGCTACATTTTTGTTTAATTTAAACAAAAAAATAATAAGATTTTTTTTTTTTTTTAAATAATAAGATTTTTTTAAAAAAATATATAATTATAGTATACGTGTCAATGTTTCATTGGTCAAACATTATGTAATATTTTAATTATATTAAGGATAAAATGGTCATTTTAAGTTATGAGGGGTAATTGAGTCTTTTTAGTTTTTTGGTTTAGTTTGACTGTCAGTTAACCAACGGTTTGGACTATTTTAAAGAGTTTTGGAAAAGTTAGGGACTATAAGAGCTGTTTCCAAAAGATATTTAAAAAGTTGATATTTTTTGAAACCTCAATGACTAAAATGAAGTTTTCCCTTTATTTAATTTTAATTGTCTTTCTTCTTTAATAACCTACTGTATATAATTTAAATGTGCTTAAATAGAACTCATTTAAAAGTTATCCAAATTCTTGAAATTAAACCTTATTGTTTTCAATGTTATTTTTTATATGTCGTTCATTGGTTTATAGAACTCTAATGGCTGAAACTGAATATGTAGGTAACTATCTATGTTGTAATGTTGGGTCGAAATAAATAATAATAATAATAATAATAATAATAAAAAGGACATAAGCAGATCATGTCCCTTTTGTAATTGTCAAAGCTTTTGTTAGATTAAACACGAGTATATTTTAAATTAAATATATTACCATGTTGCTTTATGACATCCATTTATATGTATAGACCCTAGATTACAATCCTATATTAGAGTATCGTAGGCATTAGCATAGTGGTAATCACACTTATCAATAAAGTTGAGGCCATTAGTTGAAACCCTTCTCCCTTTGTAATATCTTGAGATAATCAATAATGGACACAATATTATCTTCTCATGATCAGTAAGAAGAACAGATCAAGGGGACTTAGGAAAGAACAAAGTGTTTAAGATTGCTCTAGTAACTAAATCATGATTTTTACTTGTTTGAACAAATTGCACTACGAGTTCAGGAAAAAAAAAACAAAAAACAAAAGAAACTCCCTTACAAGTTGAAAAACACTACAATGATTTGATTGAAGACATTCTCAAATGACGGAATCAGATCTTGTACCACTAACCAAGTATTCTAAAAAACTCCCTCACAAGTTCAAAAACACTACAACGATTTGATTGAAGACGTTCAAATGACCGGATCAGATCTTGTACCACTAACCAAGTACAAGATCAACAACATTAGTGGTGATAGTATTACCAGTGCAGGGAAAGGGCAACACGTCCGTAGAAAGAGGGTATTTTATAGACCTCAGAACAAAAGAGTACGAATCATTATCATCTTTTTATTGACTACAAGTAATAATGGTCATTTGCTTGTAGCATGAAACAAGCTATATACTGTAGATGTAGTTAGTTATATATGTGGTTATGTTAATAATTTATATGTTAGTACAAAAGAAAATCTCATATATATAAATTATAAACGTATAAACTATAAGCTTTTTATACATCTAGGTGAAATTATAGTAAAAACATGAAACAAAGAAATAATCTGGTTTTCGCTATCAAGGAATTTTTTAGAAAAAGCTCTTTTAGATCAATTGCTAATCCATATATATATAAGCGCATTCTAACATACACCTAAGGTATGCATAGACTTGACAAAAAAAAGAAATGTGTGATTATACTATAAACTATGTGATTATAATTTATTATATGTGATTACAATCAGCAAATGTGATCATAATTACTGATTGTGATCAATGTAACACATTTTCTGATTATAATCATACATGTTTAGTTGTAATCATAAATAATAAATTACAACTATACATTTTAAAATGCACGTATTTCTTTTATCAAGTGTATGTATACCTCAAGTGTACTCAAGAGGACCCTATATATATTTACTTATTTGTTTGTTTGTTTGTTTATTTTTAGCCTTAACATTTTGAGAAGTTGAAATCAAGAAGACCACAATTTTCTAGTGGAGTTGAACTTGAAAAAAAAAAAGTGGCTGCCAGGAAATTCTACACCAAGTATATTGATTACTCCTTAGCAAAGACAGGTCAACATTTATGGGTTATTTATTTTTAGCACTTACTACTTAATGGGTTTGAATTAGATCTATTAAGTTATTTTTATTTGTTTTTATAAGTGGTTAAACCATTTAAAACTACCCAAAAATCACTAAAAACAAAGTTATAATTTCTTACTTTTATCTGAATACTAAATCATTTAATAATTTTTTGAATATATTATTCTAAATCTATCCTCACCAAAATAACATATTTTCAATTTTGTCCTAATTTCACATTATACATATTTCCAATTTGTTTAAGTATTAATTGATTATTCTTGTTTAATCTTAGTAGAAAACATATATTACTTTACAATTCAAACTTTCGTTGTCAAAGTAATTCAACTTAAAACTTTTTTTTTTTTTAATTTTTGTATAAATATATAAAATTAATTTACTCTACTTTAATAACTATTCATATTTTAATTATAAATAAAAATATTAGTAGTATATACATAAAAGTATTTAGTATTTGTTAAATAATTTATTTGTAATTGTTTGCATCATATTAAATGAAATTATATAACAACTAATAGTAAAAGCGTATAAATGTTAAATTATTAGTTTTCAAATAATTTTTATTTTGAAAAACAAACAAGATGACTATATATTCAGAGATAAGGAAAAAAATAAACAAATATGTTATTCAAATTTCAAACTTCAATCACTATTCAATCTTCAGTAACTTTCAACATCACTCGGTTTTCAAAAAAAAAACAAAAAAAAAAAAAAAAAAAACGAAAGGAAAAGATAGTGTTTTTTAGAAAAATTATCTATATATATCTATATGTATGTGTGTGTGTATAGTGATTTTACCATTAGTGTTTTCTAACTTTAAAAAGTTAAGATGAACCAATCAAATTCATTCATTGTATTTAAATTACATATGAGAGAGAATTTGTTTAAAAAAAAAAAATGCAATAGATGAATTTGATTGATTTGTCCTAACTTCTTAAACTTAAAAGGTACTGATGGTAAAATCACTATATATATATATATATACACAATGGTTCTACAATAATGGTTTATGAGTATCTGGAGCACAAGAGTTTTGATCAAGCATTATTTGGTAAGAGAAGTATATTGTGTTATTGTTTTGCTAAGGATAGTGAAAGGTGTATTGTTTGGTGTGGAAAATGATGCTGAATTTTTTATGACTTTGATGAAGCAGGACAAAGAAGTTTGAATCTCAATTGGTCAACATGTTATGATATTTGCTTGGAGTGATAAGGGGTTTCACTTATCTTCAATGAGGATTCGAGGTGTCAAATCATACATAGGGATGTGAAGGCTAGTTATATTTTGCTTGATTCTGATCTCGTCCCAAAATTTCATATTTTGGTTTAGCCAAGCTTTATGATGATAAGAAGACTCATATAAGCACTCGTGTTGCAAGAACAATGTAAAATTTTGTAAAGTCTATTTTCTTTTTCTTTTTTTTTCTTATTAAATATTCTAATTTTGTAATATTTTGCTGAACGATCTAATATCCCAACACAGTGGGTATCTTGCACCTGAGTATGCCATACATGGCTATCTTATAGAGAAAACTGATGTGTTCGCCTTTGGAGTTATGGCTCTGGAGATTGTTAGTGGGAGACCAAACTCAGATTCAAGCTTCCATGAGGAGAAGCTATATCTTTTTGAATGGGTATGAATTAGGATTCCCATATGCTGTATACATTTGAATCACCTTTCATACTGCATTGGGTTTTGATTTACATATTTCTCTCCTTTTTCGTCTTTGGCAACTACATGAGAACAACCGAGAAATTGAACTAGTGGACCCAAGGTTATCATTATTTAATGAGGAGGAGGTAAAACGTATGATAGGAGTAGCTCTTTTATGTACTCAGACATTGCCATATGATCGGAGTAGCTCTTGTATGTACTCAGACATTGCCATCTATGTGACCACCAATGTCCCGTGCATTTGCTATGCTTTGTGGGGGATGTTGAAGTGAGCAAAGTAACCACAAAGCCAGGATACTTGACTGATTGGAAATTTGATGACATTACCCACTCCACAACTGGTGATGAGGCAACTAAAGGAACTGAAAGTAGCTGTGACACCTCTTATTCAACAAGTATGGCAGTTGAGGCCCAGCATTTAGAAGAAAATGGTACTTAAATTCATTCTCCATGACTTAACGTAGGTGTTTAAAAATGTGTTCCTTAATACCCTTTTTCTTCCATCAGAAAAAATGAGTCAGACATTCGTTTAACATGTGAGATTGGAAAAGATTATTTTGATTGGATTGGATTAGATATGATTGAATTTGACAAATTAATCCCATGACATAATTGGTACATTAGGAGATTGAATTAAAAAGAGTATTATCCATGCTTGGTGTATTATAAGATTGGACAAAAAATAATTGCATATTATATCATTTTAATGAAATAAAGCTAAAAATATTTGAATTATTCTTCGAAAAGTAAAAATTTAACTATTTAAAAATTATCTTTTTAAATATTTTTAATGTAATTTTTATTTTATAATTGTTATTGAAATATATTGCCTTTTAAATGTCTTAATTAAGTATATAAAAATAATTTAAAACTAAATTGAATGTTACATAAATAATATAAGAACAGAAAAAAAAAATCCCACATGGGATTAATTGGTTGTATAGAATTGGAGAATCACATACAATTAACAAACATCGGATTGGATTAGAATTTATCCAATCTCAATTCAATCGCTTATGACAAATGCACCCACAATGTTAGATTTCTGATTTTGTATGTAGTAATAAAACACAAGGAGAATGGTTGCTTGTAAGATGTAAAACTTTCTTATACATCAATTGTGAATTTTGGCATTATTGCTGCTGAATCATGAATGAGAAGATGGCTTTTTAACTTTTTAGTGGCAATCGATGGACAAACAAGGGTCATGCAAATCATACACCAGTATGGAATTAAAATAAGTGAAAATTTATAGGTAAGGATTTTCGGATTTTGTCAAAATTCAAATGTGAATATTTTCCGTGAATTAGATCTATTTAATTCTCAGTCATATACATTCAATGATTTTGGTTTGAGTGACGATATTTCCACCCCTAAAAATTTGTATCTACACCCCTTTTGTTTTTTCACCCTATAAAAAAATTAAAATTTTTCTAATTTGTTTTTGAACTCCACTTAATACTAAGAATACCATTTTTTTCTTAATTTTGTTATACTTTGTTTAGTTAAGTGCACTCCATCTTATCACTGCCTACAAGATCTTCAAAAAGTTTGGCCATTCTCCACTACCTACAAGCTCTTCAGAAAGCTTGGCCATTTTCATCAACAATCCGCCACAACTTCGGCAGCCGCCCCCACCCCACATAGGATTCACATTCCCAATCTCTTTTACAATTTAAAAAGTCTATTATACCCCTACTAATAATAATAATTCTAATAATAATAAAATTAGAAGTAAAAAAAAAAAATTAGAAATACCTTATTATGACGAGTTATATAGCATAATATGGCAAAAAGATGAAGCAAAATGATATATAATATATTATTTTATATCAAAAAAAATAATCGAGACTTCATATACAATATAGATATACAACATTTTTACAAAAATATTGTTAAGAAAGTTAGTTTTTTTTAACCTATTAGTTGAGTCACATAACAGAACATGGCAAAAATATGACACTATATCTTAAACATAACTTTGCAAAAAGATATAAAATGTTTCTTTTGCAATTGGCAAAATCTCAATAGCTAGATAGTTTTTTTTTTTTAATATAAAAAAATGCTTATGGAGTATTTAATTTTAATAAAGAGCATTTTTATAACTTATAATTAATTTATTTCGATTTCAATTCAAAGTAAATATCTCAGTTGGAATACTATTGATTCCAATTCTGATTAGTGCAATGAAGTAAAAAGCTTATTTTTATTTCAATACATCAATTTAATTCCAAGTAAATCTGATTCTAGATTATTATGATTCCAAACCATTTCAATTACGTGCAAGTAAACGTGCGTTTAATCTTTTCAAGAATTTAAAATTTAAATTAATTGGCATTACACCAAATAAACGAATAACAAATTTGACACATAAGATAAAGCAATTAATACAACACTAAAATACTTGAAATGTAACTAATTTTGAACACGCACGCATGCACGCGCACACACACACATATTTATATAGAACAATCTTGCTCCCCCCCACCACTATAGTTTGGCGTAATAGCAAAAATCTACCTCTAATTTCAAAAATCAGTAAGAACTCCCCCTATCGTTATATTAAATGACAAAATACCCCTATAGTTTAAAAAAAATAATCTAAAAAACCCTTTGTAGTATAAGAAAGTGTCTAGAAATCTCATATTTTTTTTCATCATTATGCATGTAAAGGGGTAAAATGATATTTCTATGAACTATATGGGATAATTAGCGATTATATCAAACAATAATGAGAAACTAGGACTATCCCTATATATATATATGTATATGCTCTTGTAAATAATGAATAGTTCAAACTCATTCTAAAGGCTCAACATAGGGGGTGGAAAACCATGAGTGCTTTAGATTACATATTATTTATGTTTGAAGACCTTAGACATCTATATAAGGCAGTCTTTAAAACCATCAAATTAATATTTCAGTAAGAATAATGTTAGATATTCTGTATAAAAAAAAAAAAAATAGATATGTTAACTCTTATGTTTATAGTGACTTATATTCCAATCAATGATATGACAATTGATAAATTGATGTATTTTGTCAAAATAAATTACTATAAATATTTATCCTTTTAGCAATTGACATATCGTTGCTTAGAATATAATAAAAATAGCAATCTAGCGTCATTACTCTGATTGAAATATATAGCATTACTCTCATTTAGCTTTCATTTTATTAAGCCATTGTTTTCAAAATACAATAAAATTGATAAAAGTCAAAAACAAGTTTAACAAAAAAACCAACTGCTTCTTGAAATGGTAAATACAGATTTGAGAATGTACAGGTACTATATATGTAGATACAAAAAATCAACTACATTAAAAATGTCACAAAAAATCAACAAAAATTCAAATACAGATTTGAAAATGGTAATTAGGTTACCAAGCACCTATAATGTTATCTAGAGAGATTCATGAAATAAATGCCAAGTGATTATCATAGCCATATATGGCCAACTATATATATATATATATAGACGACCAAGAAGAAGCCATGCAACTCAAGTAACACACAGTATTGTTGTCTCTTTTTTATAAAATGGTAAGGAATGCTTCATTCTTATGTCATTAGTAATTCTTTTTGGCCCCTTAATGCACCCAAATGTATATTCTGAGATTTTTTTCTCACTTTTGTACACAGGATTTTCTAGCCAGCATTTTCATTCGTTGCATTGTTACATGTAGTTTCAGCAATGGAGAAAGCAAAAGTACTTTTAACATACGTTGTTGATTTTGGTGCAGTTGGAGATAGCCAAACTGATTATTCTACAGTAAATTAGTTCGTCACTCCATCATGAGATTTTATTTCATGTTATTCTTTTCGTTCTCTTAATATATATTTAATTATAATTTCACTCAATCGACTAATGGTTATTATGTGTCCAATGCATGAAAGGCCTTTTTGAATGCATGGAAAGCCTTTTGTAAAGCTACAGATGAACCAACACTTGAAATACCAGAGGGAAAAACATACTTGGTACAAGAATTATATTTCAGGGGCCTTGCAAGTCACAAAATGTCCAAGTTGAGGTGCAGAGTGTACCGAGTGCTAGGGCTACTTTATCATTTCTTTGCTTCTTGTTTATTAATAAAGCAACATGCGCATATACATATTGTAATTGACTGTTCTAAAATATTTTTATTCATGTCTCTCATTTTGTTTCAAATATGTCAGCTGAATCATATCATTGCTCAATAAGTACTTTGATTATGCAATTCTATAAATTTTTTAATTAATAATTAATTAATGATGACATAGACACATGTTTTCGACCAAGGAAGGGGCCCACTAGGGCCATCGACTCTCTTTCCTTCATAAAAACAAAAGTTTCTGATTCACATAGAAAACATAACTAGGGTCAATTTACAATCGGTTAAGTTGTCACTTTTGTTTTTTTTTCCCTAACATTGGGGTAAGGAAAATTAAATTAATAGAAAATTATCCACATCTTATATTTTAGAATAAGGATGGGACATAAACCCTCAATCTCTTAGAATTAAGGATAGTACTCAACCACTCTCATTAAGGGTGGTGTTTTAAATTGACCTAGTTTTAATAAAAAGAATGATACTAAATTTAAACCCAAAATCAATTTTACCTTTTTACATTTGCTCCATGAATAATAGCTTTAGTATTCATCAACTGTGGTTTCATGGAGCAAATGTAGAAAGGTAAAACTGATTTTGGGTTTAAATTTAGTATCATTCTCTCTATTAAAACTCGGTCAACTTAGAACACCACTTTTAGTAGGAATGGTTAAGTACTACTACCCTTAATTCTAAAAGATCAAGAGTTTAAGTCTCACCTTTATCCTAAAATATGAAGTGTAGGTAATTTCCTATTAATTTGATTTCCCCTACCCCAACGTTGAATAAAAAAAAAAGGGTCAACTTAATTGATCATAAATTGACCCTAGTTTTGTTTTTTATTCGTTTTCTATGTGAATCAGAAACTTTGTTTTTATAAAGGAAAGAGAGTCGATGGCCCTAGTGGGCCCCTTCCTTGGTCTAGAACATGTGTCTATGTCATCATTAATTAATTATTAATTAAAAAATATATAGAATTGCATAATCTAAAGTACTTTTTGAGTAATGATCATATGATTCAGCTGACATATTTGAAACAAATTGAGAGACATGAATAAAGATATTCTAGAACAGTCCATTACAATATGTATATGTACATGTTGCTTTATTAATAAACAAGAAGCAAAGAAATGATAAAGTAGCCCTAGCACTAGGTACACTCTCCATTGTATACTTTACCTCAACTTGGACATTTTGTGACTTGCAAGGCCCCTGAAGCATAATTCTCCGTACCAAGAATGTTTTTCCCTCTGGTATTTCAAGTGTCGGTTCATCTGTAGCTTCACAAAAAGCTTTCCATGCATTCAAAAAGGCCTTTCATGCATTGGACACATAATAACCATTAGTCGATTTTGTGTTAATTATAATTAAATATTAAGAGGCGAAAAGAATAACATGAAATAAAATCTCATGATGGAGTGACGAATTAATTTACCGTAGAATAATCAGTTTGGCTATTTCCAGCTGCACCAAAATCAACAACGTTAAAAGTACTTTTGCTCTCTCCATTGCTGAACTAGATGTAACAATGCAAAAAATGAAAATGCAGGCTAGAAAATCCTGTGTACAAAAATGAGAAAAAAATCTCAGAATATACATTCGGGTGCATTAAGGAGCTAAAAATAATTATTAATGATATAAGAATGAAGTATTTCTTACCATTTTATGAAAAAGAGACAACTATACTGTGTGTTACTTGAGTTGCATGGCTTCTTCTTGGTCGTCTATATATATATATATATATATAGTTGGCCATGGCTATGATAATCACTTGACATTTATTTCATGAGTCTCTCTAGATTTTTTGTGATAGCATTACAGGTGCTTAATAACCTAATTACCATTTTCAAATCTGTATTTGAATTTTTGTTGATTTTTTGTGACATTTTTAATGTAGTTGATCTTTTTTTATCTACATATATAGTACCTATACATTCTTAATGTTACTGGGATTGCATGTGGACCTGGTCATCGCATTAGGTTGATCAGAACCCTCATTTTTCTTTCTTATAATTATTCTAGAATTCAGATGAATAATGAGTTTTGGTAATTTATTGGTTTGGGTAATCTTACTCAAATCAAATTCTTTAATAACAATCGTTGGATTGGTTGTAAGAGTGATTATCGAAGAATTTAATTAATTTATAACCAATTCAAGGGTGATAATTGATGATTCTTAGTAGATAACCTTATCCAAACCTGAAAATCGTTATTGAGGGTAGTTATGCCTTAAAAGGTCTTTTAAAACTATGATAAACTCAAATTAGAATAGAACAAATTTCAGTATGTGATCTCAGTTTGAAGTTGCACTTGACCACCAAATTATTCAGTTCATATTATTGTGTAGTGTGAAGTCTAGGGAATGGAGAAAAAGCGGATGTGAAGTGGAAGGAGTGTATGTTCGCAATTGCAATTTCAATGGAACTCAAAATGGGGCCAGAATTAAGTTTATGGTAAGATAGATGATCGTACAGTTAATTTTAGTATATATACATTTTTCTAACATTAAGTTTTAACCAATTAATTTGAACGGTTTAGTTTTTTCATCGATCTTTTCTAGCCGAATACTATAGAAGTGCATAAGACTTCGGCCAACAAGCAAGCAATCACGTTAAATTGCAATAGTGGGACTGCAGGTTGCCTGAACATTGTGATGAACCAAGTTAACCTAACTTCATCAAATCCTGAAAAAGAGACTCGTGCCTTGTGCAACAATGCCCATGGAACCGCTAGTTCCACCACACCTGATGTCCCTTGCCTTTCAAAAGTGCTGGCATCTTGAAAATTATTTTGGTTATTTCTCTATTATTGAATCTTCGTGTCAGTTCTGCTTAGGATCATATATATTGAAGCTATAAAGTCTATGAACTGCTCTACTCATATCAATTGAAATAAAAGATTTATCAATTTCAAAAGTTTATACCCTTTTCTCTTGATTATTTGAATCTATTATAATCTCTCTCTTCCAAGCTATTTGTTTTATGGTGTGCTTACTTAAAGGATTAGGGAATGAAAATAGAGAAAAAGAATGATTGTTAGTATTTACTTACTTTAAAAGAAATTCATACTGAGAATGGAATTATAGGTTTCATATGAATTTGGCGTTGTAGAATGAGATTCTCATTCCTCCCACACCATTTAGGATTCTCATTCTTATTTCCTTTTTTAATTCAAAAAGTCCTTTATACCACTTATTAAATAATAATAATATTATTATTATTATTAGAAACCTAACAAATTGCAAAAAAGAAAAAGAAAAAAAAAAAAAAAAAACCTATTATGACAAGTTATATAGCAAAACATGACAAAAAAAATGAAGTAAAATGATATACAATATATTCTTTAATATAAATAATAATAATAATAATCATGACTTTATATAAAATATAGATACACAATATACTTATAATAATATTGTTAAGAAAGTCTTTTTTTAACCTTTTATGACGAGTTATATAGCAGAATATGGTAAAAAAGGATTTTCAAAAAACAGGAACATGGCAAAAAGATGGCCTCACATCTTAAACACAATATTGTAAAAAGATATCAATGCTTCTATTGCAATTGGTAAAATCTCAACGATTATATAGTTTTTTTTTTTCTTTTTTTACAAAAAAAAAATAAATAAAAATTATGGAGTACATAATTTTAAGGGAAAATCAAAGTAAATATTTCAATGAAAATATTGCTGATTCCAATTTTAATTCATGCAATTGAAGTAAACAACTGATTCTAATTCCAATACATCAATCTTATTCGAAGTCAATCTGATTCTAAGTTATTCCGATTACGTACAAGTAATGTACCATTAATCTTTTCACAAATTGCAAATTTAAATTAGTAGGCATTACACCAAATATACGGATAACAACTTTGACACATAAGATAGAGCAATTAATACAACACTAAAATACTACAAATGTAACTTGTTTTGGAAATTTTGCTGACAATTATAAACAAAGTTATAGTTTTTCAAACAAAATTATTTGTAATGATCTCAAATTTGTTGAAGAGACATCTATCTTAAGTACAACATGATTTGAACCAAATTGATGAGTCACCTATTAGATCTTTAGCTTTATTTGAAATACATAAGCTACATTACAATGAAGAACATTACATATTGACAAATTAATAAAAACAAGATATATATATAGAGAGAGAGAGGGAGGGAGGGAGAGAGAGAGCTTCTATGATTAGTACTTCTTAATTTTTAAATTGTTAGAATCATTAATCTTGGTCATTCATTGCATTTTCTCTCATAAATGCAATGAATAATTGAGATTAGTATTCTTAACAATTTAAAATTTAGGATGCACCAATCATAAAAACTATATATATATATATATGCTCTTGTAAATATTAAAGAGTTCAAACTCATTCCGGAGGCTCAACACAAGGGCAGATTACCGTAATACAAAGAAAGAGTTACATTCAGGGGGAGTATTTAGCATTTTGTAGGTTGTATTGTTAAGGGGGAGTATGTACTTGGTATTGTTTGGAGGTTTGCAAGTTCAAGTGATTCATGAATGTTGTTGCCCCAATTATTGGTTTTGCCTTAAAAGATGACAAAGGGGGAGATTCTTGGTGTACAAATGGAAATGCACAAGTGTTAGCATCAATGTTGGCATCTTATAGGCACTAAGGCAGAATGTTCTGTGTAACAAAATTCATGGACAGCTAATATGCAGTGTTATGACTTTTGAAATGCATGTTATAACATCTGAGTAAATGTTGCAACATCAGAAATGATGTTACAACATATTTTGTTTACAAGGCTCAAATCAAAACTCAGAGTTTTTGTCATGTATTGAATTGATTAATTTATTTCTCGTGATTTATCTTCTCTAAGAATTTGTTCAATTAATTTTATGTGCTTTTCGTGTCAAACATAAATGAGGGATTAAGTTTCTAAAAGATAAAAGATTTTTCACCTTTATATTTTGATTTTATCTTTTAGAAAAATTTTTGTGAATATCTCAAGTATTTTGAAAAAAATAAATATTTAACCAGTTGTTATGCAAGTGAAGAATGAATCTGGCTGGATTGGAGACCATGTTCGAATAAAAGCAAATGATATAGATCTTACTAAAAAATAAGATTTTATCAATTTTTAGTTGATAATTTTTATTTACTTTAAATATTTATCTCTTGATAAATATCTGATATTTTCAAATGATTAATCTAGTTTTATTTTACAGGTTTTATCTTGCACGAAGTTTCTATAAATATTGGACCAAATCAAGCTAAAATGGACAAGCAAGCAAGTAAGAACATATAAAGTGAGCGTTTGAGTGATTACTTGTAAAGACTTAGAGAGCTTGTTCTCCAAGCTGTGTTGTCTAGGTTTGTATTTAAAGGCTTGTTGGGATGAGAAGTTAGTAAGTCTACGTGAGGAGACAGGTTGTAATAGTTGAAATGAGTTTAAGCAACTGTCAACCATTGAAGACAAAGAGAGCTTGTTGCAGTTTCACTGGTAAACTTAGTCTTGCATCAATACTAAGACGGAGTTTTAAATTGAATAAGTCAAGCATAGGTTGTAACCTTTACAGTTTATCAATGAGTTGATCACTTTAAGCAAAGTCTCGTGCATGTAGGATAAAATCGAACCACGTGAAAAATGTTTTTTGTATTCTTTTTACTTTATAGTTTTTATATTTTAAGTGTTACAACTTTTAGGTTTTATGTTATCACATCATAAGTCTGTTACAACACAAATTTGAGTGTTATAACATTGGTTTGAAAAATATAACACCTGCAAAAGATAGGGTACTGAACAATGAACAAGTCATGTCACTAAAACATTCAGCATTGGGATAGAACATTCTGCCTCACTTTTTGTTCCTAAAGTTGCTAATACATATTCTCATATATTGCTGTACTTGTATCACAATTGTCAGTTTCAAACTCATAATACTTCCAATGCTGAATGTTTTAGTGAAAATACAGTAAGAAGATTGGAGAGATATTAATCTGACCACCAACTGCATCACTTATGGTTCAAATTTGTTGCCGGACACAATTCCAACATGTATCTTCAGGTGTCAGGTGTAGTCATGGAAGGAGGTCTAGCCATGGATGGGGGAGACGAAGCCAGGCACAGGAAAAACCTTCTTGACAATACATATCATTTGGAAAAGGAAAAAAAAAAAAAAAATTGCTATGGCAAGATGCAGCTGAGTGGGAATTGATGGTGCAACCTGCTGGACCCAAGATCTTGGATCATTGAGTATCACGAATTTGGATCCTCCCATTGCGTATCCTCATGTCTCAGGGCTAGTCATGACGGAGGGATGTGAAGCCAGACATTGAAAAACTTTCATGACAACACATATTTATCAAAAAAGAACTTAGCATGATGCATCTCAACAGGGGATTCTTGGTGTATTATGCTCTACCCAGATCTTGCATCATTAAGCATCACGAGTTTTGATTCTCTCATAATCTTGACATTTTGTTGAACTGTTTTTTAAAGAATACCTGAGTTTGATTAAAACACTTGTGTGCATCAGAGAAACAAACAACAAGATCATGTAATAGTTTTTATATTATGTGTCACTTAATTAAAAAAGCTCATCACAAAACTATACCTGGAGAGATTTTGAACTCCGAGCATCACAAGCAGTAGTATTTGTTGCTGTTCCATCCTAAGCAAAACGGAAGATACAAACTAAGAAGAATTTTGTCAAGATAGGCAAATAAATGGATAAATACAAAGGTTGCTCACCACAGGCTTGATCCAAGCTATAAAGTGCCTCACAAATCATGTGCTTAGGTTCATTCTAATGCTCGTATCCAGTTTTTCATCGTTACATAACTTTTTCCTTCCAAGAAAGGAACAAGACAAAAGAACAATTGAGAGAAACGATTTAAGCTCACAGAATAATGCTTTAAGAAACATTTTGCTAATTAAGTTTTTGAGCAATGCAAATACAATTTTACAAATATACTATGCACAATAAATTATCAAGGACTGAAGTGACAAAAAACTAAGAGTTAGTACAACATATAATCATCAAAGAAGATAGTTACCACTTTGGCACCAGAAAAATAGAAAACAAAGAAAATATAACAAGCTTATTGAACATAAATGACTTGGAATGTCATGCATAAAATGTTAAATACAAAAGCAGAGTTGAATATGTATACGTAAGGTCGGGTAAGAAGGCATAGAAAGGAGCAAAGCGGATAGTTTTGATCAGAAATTGCTAATACAGCCTTGAATAGTCTTTCTTCTCAGTGAAATGAACTAATCACTCTTAGATGCAACAACAATAACATTTAGTAAATTCATATATATGAAATCATATATTTAAATATTATAATTTGGTATACTTCATATCTGATTACCCTTTGTGAAATTAGTTTAAAAGAATCAACAACATGATAAGGTTTCACTTCAAGAATAAAGATCAAAACTTCATTTCCATGAATGCACATATCCACCACTCCAACAAGTGTAAAAAATTTCCAATTCTTAGTGAAGGTTATACACCAAATTTACATTCCACAAGTCTCACTCAAAAAACAAAAGTACATATAAAAACCAAAGAAGGAAGACAAAAAAACATGAATAAAAGACCAATGAAATAAAAATTTAGTTCATTCATGTTTTATGAAAACTAAATTAACTAAGCAACTTGATTTGTATGACTATAAAAGCTGCAATGTGCACATTATAGCAATTTTTAATATTTGAATACCAAGTTGAAGGTGTAGAAAGGTTTTTAAATATGAAGAAATGAGAATGAAATTAAACATTATAAAATACAATCACTCAAAAGTTTAATTACCCGACATCCAGATAAGATTACTTTCATGCCTTCTTACAGCCAATGCGCCAAGCTCTATCGCTAGCTGAATTTATTAAATGGCAAAAAAATAAAAAATAAAAAATGCGCCCAACAACAACAGTCAAAGTTCAAAGACAGTAAATTCAATTTAACTAAACCAAATTGAAATACACAAAAGTACTTGGACATCAAAATGACATACCTAAGCAGGTGGATGAAATGAAGAATTCTTCTTTTCTATCAATCTTCCTTCTCAAGGTAGTAGATGAATCTTTTATCGATCTCAATGCAAGGGATATGCGACCACTCTTTTCCTTTATATATTTTGCATTCTTCTTTCAGCAATGTACATCGATAGATTTTTAATCTCAGAAGGGAGGATGGAAGGCCTTGCTTTGGAAAGGATGTGAGGTTTGGCAATCATCAATCCTCAAAAATTCAAGACAGGTAAGATTTTGGAAACCCTTGCTCGATAGGTATTTCAACTTCGGAAATATTTTGATGGCCAGATCAGTTAGAGTCGGAGGCAACCACATTCCCAGTTCTTCCTGTGGAAAAGATTCTGCATCTGGACAATCAAGAATCTCAAGGCGTGTAAGAGAGGTGAGCTTGTGCAATCCCCACTCAACCAGTGCCTTGTACACATTGTGATTACCGATGGTAAGTGACGTGAGACTGGTGGGAAAACCTTTTTCTGTAAAGGATTTGATACTTGAACATAGGGTTATATTTAATCGTCTAAAAGAATCAAGGCAGTGGAAGCCATTGGGCAGAGCTTCAAGTTTCTCACAATCTTCGATTGAAACAAATAAGTTGGCATTGGGAAGGCCTCCATCTGGAAAGCAAACAGTGTTTGGACAATTCCATAAATGAAAACCTTGAAGATGGTTAAGATTATGCAGGCCCTCCAGTATGTATTTAAGATAATCAATTTTAAGATCAAAATGATTTAAAGATTCATGTTATCATGAAACCTCTCTACTATTGACTCCTTTGGAGCACTAAAAAAGTCAAGCAAATAAAGCCTCTCTGGTAACTAACCACTTGAAAATATGGTCTTTAGCTGCGAGCAACATTTAATGTGAATCTCATATAATGAGCTTTTGAGAAGAGATGTGCTTTTGTCGTTGATATTTTCTTTGTGTAGCATCGAAGAAGTACGACTTTCATCTTTATCGTCAAACAAACACTTCAACTTCTCACAATTTTTTACATCAAGCCGACTTAGAGATGGAGGTGGCTGACCCTTAATAATGAATGTCAGAGAACTACAGCGCATAATAATCAAATATTCGAGATGTGCATTGTTGTGCGTCATTCCCTCGGGTAGTAAAGTTAGAGCATTGCAATTTCTAATTTCAAGTGTAGTCAGATTGGAAAGGAAACAAACCCCATGAAATGAGACGAGGTTTGAGCAATCCTCAATACATAGCCGTCTGAGAAGGATGAACCTTTGCAATTGTTGTGGTCCCTTTTCCAAACAACTGTCATTCTCAAACCGTTGACTGAACCACTTATCATACTCTGAAAAACTTGAAAGAGTCATGGACTCTAGTGACTTGAAGTTCACTTGGCAATGGCAAACTATCTTGTTGCATCCATGTATCTCTAATTTACAGAGTACTGGAAGGCTGGAGAAAGAAACAACCAACTCTGCACATTCCTTAATCACAAGTTCCTCCAATGAAGAAAGATCATCAGGCAATTTTCGAGAGAGTTTAGGACATTTTACAATGGAAAGCTTACGAAGGCAAGGGAATGTTTCTACATGCACATTTTCTTTTGTAGGTTCCCAAAGCTCCCATTCTTGTAAATCTTCAAAGCAAAAGATTTCTAGTAATTGAAAAGGCTTTGAGCAACCCTCCCCATAAAACTCATAACTAATGCATTTTAATCGTTTCATCCCTTTGATGGTAAGTTCTTTAAGGGACTTCAATCTACCAAATGAAGGCAACGATGTGCATTTTTCACAATTTTCCAATCTTAGGATTGTCATGTTAGAGAAAAATGAATTTCAACCAAGATGGAAATTCTATGCCACTATAGCATTTGATTGGGAGCTCTTCTAGATTTTGATGAGGTTGGAGCATGTCAAGTACACATTTCTCTAACATACCATTTCCTGTATCTTCCCATAAAGACCCCCATTCTAGTTGCAACACTTTTATGTCCTTCATTTCCTTTAAAATCATCTTTTCTATTTCTTGTAAATACATTACATTCTGTAATCCTAAAATGTAAAGTTCTCCATGAAGAAATTGTAAATGTTTTAAGTCTTTCACTTCAGCTCCTCTACCTTTGCCCACTATGAAATCACTCAATTGTTGAAGAAATTTCAATTCCCACATTCCTAATGGCATCTTAATTAATCTAGCACCTCTAATGTCAAGATGGCATAGATTGATCAAATTCCTCATCTTAGAAGGTAACTTTTTAAGATGAGATCAATTTTTTAAATGTAAAATCTATAAGTTGAGAAAAGAACTTGTCGATTCAAGTAGACTTCTAATCCTTGTGTATGAAAGATTAAAGTACCTTAGATATCTCAAATGACTGAATGATATGGGTAGCTTAGCAATATAATAATACTTTAAACTTAACACCCTCAATTTTTTGAATTTTGGTAGCAAATCATAGAGCACCATGTGAGGCATGTAGGAAGGAATTATGGCAGATTCTAATAGTGGCAAAAATGTTCTTAGACGAACTTGTTCAATTTCGCTCATAAAGACTTCAAATTTATCTTTGCCATCAAACCGACAAGAAGTATAAGAATAATGACGAACCTTTTCCAAGGTGCCTCACTGTCTATTAGCCTCTAATGCATCAAAACAAAAGCAAGATTCTCTAGAAACCCATTATGCCAAATCACTAACAAGGTCATGCAATACATATTTGTATTTTTCCATGCTTGACTGTTGAAAAATCGACCTCAACAGTAAATCATGGAAGTACTCATGACCTAGATCTTCTGGTTGCTTATTTTCTTTTGGTTTTTGAAGAAAACCTTCTACCATCCATAGATGTACTAATTCCTCTTCTTCAAATTTATAATCTTTTGGCAAAAATGAACAATAAGCAAAATACCTTTTTAAATGAGAAAGAAGATGAAAGTAACTTAATTTTAAAGCTGCAGGGATCTCAGTTTCATCGGATAACTCCCATGATTTACTATTCAATATTTCCAACCACTCATCTTTACTTCGTTTAGAGCATAAAAGGCCACCAAGAGTCTTGTCGCCAATGGCAGCCCTTTGCAAATTTTCAATTACCTTTTTATGAATTAATTAAATATTACGATTTGTAACAATACCTCTACTTTCAGATGCATGACTTATGAAAAGGGACCAGATATCATTATTTGATAGAAGCTTTCATTCATAAAACTCACCAAGGTTCATCATTAATGCTACCTCTGCAAGGCGTGTCATCATGATTATCTTGCTTCCTTGAGCTCTAGCCATGAAATGAGACTTTAGGATTTCCCATAACTTGTAATCCTTGCTCCAGACATCATCCAAAACAATTAAGAACTTTTTTCTGGTCACTACATCTTTCAATTTAAGTTGCACTATATTTAAATCTTTGTAATCACAAGGGGAGAAGGTCATTGACCCGAGAATTGCATTTTAGGTTCTCAAGACATCAAAGCCTTCAAAGATACAAACCCATGCTCTTGGCTCGAACGCTTTCATTTGATTATCATTGTAAGCCTCCCAAGCAAGGGTTGTTTTCCCGATTCCTCCCATACCCACAATAGGTATCACACAAAAGTTGGCATCACTCCATTCATCCTTCAACCATCTCAATTACTTTGGCTTTGTCCTGATCTCTCCCATACACAGCAGGCTCAGTTGGCAAACTTGTAGTTGGTGGTCTCTGGTACACATCAGCAGTTGAAGATGATATCCCTCAAGCGATCTCTCTCAATCCAAGCTCTTCTCTGAGTCTACATAGTCTTTCCAGTCGGCTGGTGACATCTTTTATCGCAGACTCAATACTTCGGTTGAACTTGATAGCTCTTGGACTCCAATTCCTGAAACAGACAGGAAGAAGCTTTCGAACCTTGCCAGTGCTGGCCTGCTGATCATGCTCTTCCATCTTCAACTTCCTAGCTAAAGCTTCAGTTGCAAACTCATCAAGTATGTCCTCCACATCATAAGCCAAGTCTCGAAGATCATCCAGCCACATCTTCACGGCCGCATTAGTCAACTGTTTGATAGTTTTATGAATGCAAGAACACGTATGTCACTTATCTTTATCTACAACTATGTAATATCCTAGACACCTTCACCTGCCGCTCTAGGCATAGATTAATTTTCAATGTAGTTGGTATACAAGTTGCTTTAAACAAATTCTCATATTTGGAGTTGGTGAACAAGTTGTTGCTTTGGATTAACATTAAACGAGGAAAAAAAAATCACAATTGATGTGTACAAGAAATATACAAGAATATACCAGGATTATGTTCCTCCGTTAGTTTATAATAATAATTGTGGTCTTCGTAACTTCTACTACTCACGACAAAACTGACCAAATTATTGAATAATCAAAGTTAATTGACATGACCTAATAGATATCTAATATGATAACCAAGTAAACTCTGTTAGACAACATGTTGATATAACCCCTTTTTCAACAGAAATTGTAACAACTCAAAAGAAGCTAGTCTTTCTGGAGGAGGGTCTGGCAATGGAGTTCCACGCTGGCCGTGTTTTTTCTTTTACATTTTTTATATTTTATTTCTCATTTTTTTAAGTTGATTTTTATCTAAATTCAATTGAACAATTGTTGTTATTTTTTACAATTTATATGTTTATGGTGTAAGAAATTCAATTTAGAACTTGAAGTAGTAATAAAGGAAAATATAAACCAGAAAAAGAAAATAAAAAATAAAAATAAAAAACTAGGAAATAGAAAAAAAAATGGAAAAAAAAAGTTGGAAAACGAAAAGGTAATTTGGAAAAAAAAGCAAAAACTATATTACATTTTAATAGCCCTGTCTATTTTCGTAATTCTGTATAATCATTTGAAATTTACTAAACAGACCTTCCTTAATTTTTTATTAAGTTGATTACATAGAAAGCTAATTTATCAAACACTTAATTAGTTATGTTTTAAACCAATTATTTTATACGTTAAGCAATAAGTAATTATTTTATAAATAGAAGAAATCTCAAACATAGTTATAATTCGTGTTGCCCTTTTCTCTTCGGATGAAGCAGCTACCATCACTATTGCTTGTGATGCTCAACGATAAGGATGCATCACGCACCTCCCATTGAGATGCTTCCTGCTGCACTCAAGGTTTTATGGCCAATGATACGCATTGTCATTTGTCAAGAAGATTTCTCCAATGCATGGTTTCAGGTCACATGAAGATACATGTTAGATTTGTTGTTGTATCATATAATAAGCTCTAAACACAAATGAATTAGTTCTGAATTGTGATGTTGGGGTTTACACATGTTTTCCAAGTACTTTTTTATTGAAGCATTTGAAAAGATCAAGTATTTGATAGTAAAATTTTAAATTATTTTCAGTTGATATGATGATCTTAAAGGGGTATTTTGTTTCATAATCTAAAACATACATTACTAAAAGATACATAATTATTGTTTAATATAGTTAAAAAAAAAATTATTTAATTTCAAATATATATATTGGAAATATAATTTTAATTAAGTTAATTAACAATAATATTTATTTACTTTCTTTTTTTTTTTTTTTTTTGAATTTATCTCTTTAAAAAAAGCAAATATTATCTATTAAAATAAAATATCATTTTTATTTATTTCATTAAACAAAGGAAAAATCCTAACCCTAAAAATGTGTCAAATTCTTGGTAAAGAAATAAGAACTCTTCAAGCTGGGAAAATCCCCAAAGGCCATCCCTAGTTTGGAAAAATCTATATATATATTTTTTCACTCTAGTTTCATTTTTATCCATAATTTCTCGTACCGTTACGAAGTTAATAGAAAAGTGAAGTCTAACAAGTGCAGACTGTAAAAAGAAATATTTGCCCTTGGTTAAGATATTTTTATTTAAAAATAAAAAAATAGAAAAATGTAAAATAATATTGAAAATGTAAAAATTCATTTACAAATTAACAACTTTTCTACAAGAGAGGTTTTATTAGCCCAAAATATTGAGAGATGTTTCTAGACATGTGGAGCAATGTTGCATATGCCATATAGCAAAGAGTCATGGTCAAAACACTGGTTCATGCACAACACTTCTACCACCATAGGAAGATGTTAGCTTGGATTTTATTTTGGGTTTGCCTAGAACTCAACGAAAAAAATATTCTGTTATTATTGTTGGACTTTGAAATTTAATAGTAAAATGGTTTTTTTTTAATTAAAAAATAATAAAAGAAAAATTGTCAGATCCATGGCCAACTGTCTCTATCGCCAGCCATGAATCTAGAAACCCAGTTCAGCGTTGATTTGGGTTTCAATATGGAAATCCAAACATGAAATCCTAGATCAACATCAATCTAGGTTTCAAAATTGAAATATAGATCAACGTTTGGGTTTCCAAACCCAGATGCGTCGATCTAGGTTTCTAAACCCAAATTGAATATCTAAGTTTCAAAACCCAGATTGACACATTTGGGTTTCGATCTAAACCTAGATGTCGATCTGGGCTTGCTAGTGAAAACCCAAATGTGTTGATCAATACTTAGGTTCCAGGCTGATCTAGTCTCCATCTGGAAACCAGATCTTGTTCTTCATGTTCAATTGATTCTTCATTTTTTTTTTTTTTTGCATTTTGTTTTTGTTATAATTTTCATCTCCACTGTCCATCTCTGAGATGGACGATGGATATGCATTTTCTATTTTCTATTTATATTTATTTTTTATTTTATCTTAATTAATTAGATCTACATCATCCATTTTCAAGGTAGACAAGCAGTTGCGATAATATTTTTTTCATTTTCTTATTTATTTTAATTAAAATTAAAATTTTATACTAAAATAACAAAAATTACCCTCTTTCTATCAGGTTTGACAATCATTTGATTGACAGTAAAGACCAAATTTATGGGTGTTTGTAATTTTAGGGACAATGAGAGTCACTTAAGCAAAGGGGTTTAGAAAAGTAAATATTTCTAAACACTTAGAGATCAAAATGAAGTTTTCAAAAAATAAAAATAAAAATGTGTACACATAACATATGGTTAAAAAATGTGTGCGACAACAACAAAATATCTCCAAGATTGTTAAATTTGGATGAATAATTGAGGAACCAAATTCAGCTAGTTTAAATAATTTAAGGACCCGACGACAAACCCAAAATCTAAAGATTAGTAAACAACTATCTTTTACTTGAAATATGGAGATCAAATTGAAATTTTGCCAAAATTTTTTCTATAAGTCTAAAAAAAAAAATATACGGGCCTTGCACATGGCTCTTTCAGGCCTTAACATGGCTTCACCATTGTATACACGAAAAATGACACTATGAATCACGACCAGTTCAATTATAAAGTTTTTCTAATTTTTTTAATTAACAAATTAGAAGTTGAAGACAGGAAAAAAAAAAACAAATTAACAATCACATTAACATGATCGCTAATATAAGTTAAAGAAAAAAAAAAAAGAACAAAAAAAAAGGAAAAGAAACCATATTTGAGAAAACATTGAGTTCATTTAGGATAGTTTTTACTTTTTAACTTTTTGTCATTAGAAGAAGAAAAGTAGAAGTCAGTTTTTTCATTGTTGTTTGAATAATATATTTTCAAAAAACTTTTGGAATTTTGAATTTATTATTAATAGAGGAAATGATAAATTTGTCAATATGTAAAATTCATTACAAAGGTAAACCAGCTTCCCTTGTTTTGTAGGAAACTCTTATTAAAGAAGCTAGTAAACTAAGCATTTGATGGAGAAACTTTCAAAAGTAATAAGTTATTTCTAGGAGTTCACACAAACACTCCCATATGTTGCTTTTTATCTTCCAAAAGCCAAAAACCAACTTTTGGAAGCAATGCAGAACAGGCCCATTGTACATTTGAAGTGGTTCAACAGGAAGCTCAATCCAAAATGGAAAATTTACATATCATTATGTGACTTCATGCATGGATGCATCAACAACTAATGAGACTGACAATGGGAGGCCATCCCAAGTTTTATAAATGTAAAGAGGACATGAAGAAATTCACATTGTCAGTTGAAGAAAAACTGAGATTCACCAACCTTCTCTATCATAACAGAAACAACAGTTGGCATATGACAAAATATTTAACTTCACAAAGTCCTCTCTATGAACTCCCAAATTCTCTCTTCCATATAAAGTCTGTCCCTATGCCGTCGCGGCATGTGTCTCTCGTCAGGAAAAATCAACATTTCGTAAGGCTTTCTAGCCGCCACAAGTGCATTGGTAAGCCTAGCAGTGTGTCTAAAATGCACATTTTCATCAATCATGCCATGCACCAGTAACAACTTACCTTTCATCTTGTGCACATGGTGCATCACAGAGCTGGATTCATAACCTTCAGGATCTTCAGAAGGCAGCCCCATGTACTTCTCAGTGTAGAAGGTGTCGTATCCATCCCATGATGTAACAGGAGCACCCGAGACAGCGCACTGGAAGACATCGGGAAACCTTGCCAAAGTCATGGCTGCGAGATAACCACCATAGCTCCACCCATACAACCCAATATTCCCAGCCCTTGCCAGCCCTTTTTTGATGAGCCATTCAGCTCCAGCCAGCTGATCCTCTACATCAATGCGGCCACAATTATGTTTGAGAGTGCCTTCAAACTTCAATCCACGTCGAGCAGTTCCTCTGTTATCTAACTGTAAACAACAATATATCAAACAACAATCAAGGGGTGCTTACAAGAACTTTAAACAAACTGGAAGAGATGATAAATTGACACATCAATTTGAAAATCATACTCTCTAGCTTTTTCTAGTGCTCTGCCTCTTTTTTGGAGGCTAGTTTTTATTGTGTAATCCTTCTTTATTTCTAGCGTAAAACTTTTTAGGCATGGTTGTAGCAACTAAAGGCTTTGTTTTATCAAAGTAAGAGAAGAAAAAAAAAAAAGAACAGTATTTTATCAGGACATTAGCAATCAACATATCATGTCTGAAGTTCATAGAAGAAATACTGACCTTCCAAACTAAAATGCCTTTGCTTCGTAGGTATTGCGCTCTCATGTCAACGGTATTTATCCAAGAATTACATATAACCTGTACACTAGGACCTCCATACACACTTACTAAGGTTTTGTATGGTGGCGGTCCAAATCTTGTTTCATCAGGCATGTATAAAGCACCATATAGTACAGTCCCATCATTTGCCTCGATCTGAACCAACTCTGGAGGCTCAAGATGAAGCTTTTTCCATTTAGGAACAGTGAGTGACTGCTCATACAGAGGCATAAGTACGCTTCCATTATGCAAGGAGCAAAGTAAAATCCTTGGAGGAGAATCGAGAGAATCATGAAAATCAACAAAATTTTGCATACTATGATCAAGCACAACCACATGTTTTCCCTTTGCCTGAGTGATCTTCACCGGAGCCTCCAAGGTGTGGTTTCCGTATGGATATAGCTTTGCACAATAAAGGTGAGATTCCAAAGGTCCATCTAGGGTTCCTGTGAAATACACAAGCCCTTCAGCCTCATTTACACCAGCAATTTGCTCAACCATCCATTCACCTTCAGTGATAGGTCCTAAGCAAATGCCGTTAATATCGTACAAATAAAGATGTCTAAATCCTGTCCTTTCACTGGCCCAAATAAATCCTCCTGCGTATATGGTGACCCCTTTATCTAGAGGAGTGAAGCAGTCATGTAAATTAACCCATGGATCCAGTTCTTCTACCAATAGAATTTTTCTTTCGCCTGTCTTGATGTCAAACTTAAGGACCTTTAATTTGGAATGAGACCTATTTAACACCTGAGCGATGAGAACATTTCCGTGCATCCAATTAACTCTGGCCAAATATTCCTCCTCATAAAGTTGGTCTGTTCCCCCACAAAGAAGATCCATCCAAGTAATAGGACCTCCAGCAGTCGAAACAACACCAAGGCGAACTTTTACATTCGATGCTCCCGCAAAGGGATAAGCATGGTCTTCTTGAGCATCCAGACCAACTGAGCTTTTACCTTGGTGCATAATTCTAAAGAGGGGTATCTCAGAAGTATCGACTTTAGTAAACGCAATAAATTTTCCGTCTAGCGACCACCAATACCCAGTCTTCCGATCCATTTCCTCCTGCAATCAGCAAATCATTAAAACAAATAAAACCATATGAACACCTTAAGAGAAACAAAAGAAGCAACATTTGTAGTATTTCATAATTGTTGTCTTGTTTCTCAGAAAACATTATTTGCAACTTAGCACTAAAGAATGGAAATTCAAGGAAATTTTCGAAATTCTTACCTGAGCTATATACTCAGCAAGGCCATGAGTCTGCAACACAGAAAACTAAGAGTCATATTCAAGACAACAGCATCACAATAAATTTCTAGAATTTCACGAATTTAACTTGTTTCATCCACCAAGAGTCGACTGTCACTAGAATAATATGAACTACAAGAATAAGCCGTTGGGCTAAAATTTTGTAGCATGGCATTGACAATTTGCACTAAGCAGTTAGCAACTTATTTTTTACTACGTTAAATACTGATAGTGTATAAATTCAACGAAATAATAATTAGGCTCCATTGAAAATTTACCACAACATAGTTTCAGAAGATAAGTTCATAAATCACAACAGTTGATGATAATATGAACCGGATGGGAGGAAAGAATTCTTCAGTCTCTCATTATCAGTAGAATAACACCACGAAAAGAAGACAGAATTAGATCTTAATAGTATCCAAAATTCCAAATTTAGTTGATTCCTATGTTTTAAACTGTATCCATCCATCAAACGGCTCACACCTAAACATTTTGAAAACCTAATGATTTAAGATTATATAGCCACATCATATTTATTTGAGATATATAATTAAGAATAAACTATAATAAAGATTCGCATCAAATATGAATAAAATAGTAAAATCGTTTCCAGAAGTCAAACTTACCACCATGTTTTCCTCGGCACCATGTGTTAGCCGTTTCTCTTCATCAGTCAAGAGATTCAGAACATGCAATTCATAGTCTCTCACAAAAGCAAGCATACTGCCATCCGGGGAGAGATGTGGATCAATGATTGGCGAAGATGATGAGTTTAGAAGCTTGAGTTCTGGTTTAGAACCATAAAGATCATGAAAATAAATCTGCTCACAGAAAGAAACAAATTGTCAGGGGACCTACCTAGCATCCAAAGTTAACAGCAACAACAAGTGCGTAATAAACTGATACAGAAGTTAAATGTTTACACAATTAGCCACAGTAAAAAGATACGAACAATATCCAAGATAATAATAATGTAAGCATCGATTGGAAGGGCATAAGGGGATTTGAACTAACCCCAACTGGCAAAGGCACCATGATTGTTTTCTTCTTCGAAATTGTCTTCACCCATTCGTACCTTGTCACTCCTAAACCACGCTCTCTCAGCCTCTCCCTTCTTAATTTCTCCTCCGGTGATATGTTACTCTCATCGAGCCCACCATCCGGAGGACTAAAAAACAATTCCTGCTTGCAAGTCTTGAGATCAAAAGCAAAGACCTTCCTACTCAACGAATGATCCGGACTTAGCAAATAGGTTATTAGAGAACCATCGGGACTGAAACAGATCGAAGTTGGCGCAACATATCCGGGCAATGGCGATTGCACTATCTCTTCAAGAGGGAAGAGAATGCAGTCATCAAGAGTCTGAGGGGCAGTCACAGGCATGTCTTGAGGGGACAGTAATCTTAATCGCTTCAAATTCTTCCGTTCTTGATTCTCATTAACTGATTGCATCACAGATTAACTAAGTAACCGGTATTGATTGAAATCAATACACACTATGAACCTAAAACAACCCCACCAAAGAAACAAAAAAGGGAAACTATTAAACGAAATAAACTGATTAACTACAGAGATATTTAATAAACTTTCCTTCTAAAACATTACTGAATGAACATGATAATTACTACACATATATGTTTCAAATATCCAACAAAACAAATACCAACAAAGGCAGCATTTCAAAATCTCCATTTCATATTAATTTTCTCACAGTTTCTCAGCAACCAAACACAAATAAATGGAAAGATAATCAATACTAAACCACAAAATTAAGCTAAAACAAAGCTGGATATCATCATAATTTAGCAACCAATTTACCTGCCAAGAAAATCCAAAAACCATGTCTTTAACAAAGCTCTCCTGGACACAGTCCATTGGATCCAAATCACAACCCCACCAAACAACAACAAATTCAAACTAAATTTTCGCTTTTTAATACGAAAAACCAAACAAAAAGCGGACTTTTGGATTCAAAAAGCGTCATTTTTCCCATCTGGGTATCGGATTCGAATATTACCCACAAAAAGTTTCCATCTTTCTACCATGATTTGATCAGAAAATGAAGTAGAAAATAAAAAATAAAAATTAAAACAAAAACAGAAAAATAAAAACACCCCAGATAAAATGTTTTTCCCTTCCAGTGTCTGAAAAGAGATCTAATATCGAAGTGTTTTTGTTTTGTGTTCTTTTTGTCGTTAAAGTGTTACACTTTGGAAACCATGCGAAGCAAAACGGATTGATAATTTGCCGATTCCCAAAAAAAATAAAAAATAAAACAGAGAGAGAGAGAGAAAATGAAAAAAGAAAGATAAAGATTGAAGTTTTCAATTAAAAATATTAAAAAATAACAAAAACAAGAGGATGCGTTTGTTGTGTAATGACTGTACGCGCGAAAAACTCGCGTCTTGATTGGAAGTAAATCTGATCAGACCAGTTTAAACTGCTTTCAAGTGTTTGGTTAATACGGTTAAAAACTTAAAAATATCTTGTTGAAGTGGCAAGTTAAAAATACTACGAGATTATCTCACTTTCTCCCTTTTGGTTGGCCGAAATCGCTAATCGCCTTTCGTAGCTTCATAATCGAAAGATAATAATTCTTATCAAGAAAAATCACTAATAACACATTTTAATGATTACTCGTATAACCAAGAGATAATAATTTTTATTAAAAAAAAAACACTCCTCACACATATTTTAATAGACCATGGGATGGAACTAGAACCATTGGCCTCTTAAAATAAAGCGAGATCATTATCAATATTAAAAAAAAATCCTAATATTGTAAATTAAAAATTATTAATAATTTGTATCTATATTATACAAATTCAATATGGATGCAAAATTAATTAATAGTCATCTGATTCTAATACAAGAATCTATTAAAATTATGGTTTGATTTTTTTTTTCAAAAAAAAAGAAGTAATTAAAAGAAAATACTTACCATACTGATATTTAGTAACCATACGACTATGATATATATTTATACATATATATGTATATATAAGGGTCGTCTATAATACATTTAGGTATTGATACATCTTAACTTTTTATATTAAAAAATTATTTATTATATTTTACTATATTTGATTATATATATGTTATATCTTATTATAACTAAATAAGACAGATCACATTATCAACATTAACCATGTTTAGTTAGAATCAGATATAATAAAATACAATCAGTAATTTTTAAATGTAATAAGTTCAAGTGCATCAATACTTAAGTGTATATATATATATACACTATTGAAATTTAAAGGGATAACCCTAAATTTTACTTTATAGCCTAATATATTCACCAAAATTCTCCACTATTTTCTTTTAATACAATTTTTGAACAATTTTGTTCCTTATCAATAAACAACACTATTACATTTGTCATTGATAAGGAACAATAATATTCTTCATTGATGAAGAACAACAAACCCAACCCTGCCAACCTAATTCAGTGGAAAATAGTTACAAACCCAAAAAATAGCTACAAAATCCAAACACCCACCTAACCATTATCACCTACAAAACATCAACCATTTTGCCTATAAACCCCAACCACCATAACCTGAAAACCCTAAAAACCATTGCTCACAACCAAAATTCACTCAAAGACAACCATCCACACAAAGAAATCCATCCAATTCACATCTCACAAAGTAATAATAATAATAATAAAATAAATCAATGTTATAAAAGGCACTAGGCGCTAGGCTGTCAACAATTTAATGCCTAGAGCTTAGGTGGGTGAAAATCACCACTAACTAATAAATCCCTCAAACTCCACTAACTCTTTCATTTACCGTTAACTTATTATTATTTTTTATCAATATACATATATGTAAAGCACAGTTTCTCGTTTTTCCTCACATTTCATTTTACTCTCTCTATTTTGTCTCTCTAGAAACCAGGTGTTTCTAGAACAGGTATTTGGTTACAATCTTCAAGTCTATTTGGATACGATCTTCAGGCCTCTATTTTCTCTCTCTAAAAATCAAAAATTGATTACAGGTTTGTTTGGTTATGATTAGAACTAATGTTGATTTGATTGAGCAGTGAAAAGACATTTGCAGTAAGGGATTGTTTTGGTTTTTGATGTGGTTTAGAGAGATAGTAGTGAAAAATATCATTTTTTAATTTTCCGATTTATTTGGTTAAGATTGGAGTTATTGCTAATTGAGCAGTAAAGGAGAATTTGAAGTGATAGACTGGAGTTATGTATGTTTGTGTGTGTGTGTGTGTGTGTGTGTGTGTGTGTGTGTGTGTTATTATTATTTTTTGTGGTTTAGTGTGATATAATATTGGAAAAAGATCGATTTTTCCATCTAGGCAACCTAAGTGAAGACCCACCTAGGACCCCGATCGATCAGAAGCCACTTAGTAGGCAGGCAATGCTTAAGTGGCCAACTCAGTCGATTTTTAGAACACTGCAAAAAATATGTCAAAAATAAAGTAGCAAATGAGAGAAAAGATGGAGAAAGTGGTGGAGAGAAAAGGAAGCTAGAGCACCATGAGAGGGAAGATTCCAAATATCAACCTAATAAACACTAACCTAAAGCCGACTACTATAGAAGAGAGTAAAAAAATGGAAATGAGAAATCAGAGGGAGAAATGTGAGAAGAAATAGGTAAGAAAGAGGCATTGAGACGAGAGAGAAAAGGAAGAGAGAAGCGCCAGTGAAAGGGAAGACAACATTCTTGTAGTGGAGAAAGTGAACAGATAAAGGAAGAAGAAAAAATAGTAAGAAAGAGGTTTTTTTTTTTCTGTTTGATTTTAAATTTTATTTTTTATTAATTTATATAAATAAATTTTTTTATTAATTTTCACTTCTAATTGATATTTATTAAATTTTCTAATCACAAAACAAGTAATAAAAACCATAGAACACCCAAATCGATTAACACTAACACAAGATTATTATCATGAATTCTTTGTTTTGCCTTATTTACTTGTAGTGGCCGAAAACCTAGGCCAAAAAATATAAGCTCAGAGCTTATTAAAGTAGGTTGGACCAAAGAGCCTGTCAACATAGGCCCATGGCCCAAAGCAATTATTGCCCGATGAGCCTAATGCCTTAGTTGGTCAAATTCGGACTACATGTGTAGTTAATGGACCAACACAGTAGTTTGATCGACTTATGCCAGGATGTGGCTTAGGATGTGGCTCATTGGACTAGCTTAGTGTTTTGGTTGACATGTTATGGGTCCAACGGTTTAGTAGACTAATTGTGAACCCAGAGGCTTGGTCGACATAGCAAGGTTCTAGTGTCCATTATTCTTTATCCACTTATAGCAAGTTTGGTTCAATTAGAACTCTACTATCTATGAAGTATGGACAGTTTGAATGGGAATCAACCTTATCTCCTAAAATCTAGAGATGACTACAACCTTCCCTAGTTCTATCCAAACTCAAACCTCTCTAAGTATGTTCAAACTAGGCTTACATACAATTTTGTATCATAGGACATCTATAAAAGGGTGTATTACTCTCAAATCAGATCATTGAAATCTACACATATACTGTTACTCAGTCAAAATCACTTCAGACCATTGAGTGATCTCAGCCTTAGCAATTTTCAAGACTAGATTCTTATGGTCTATCATCCATCATAGTTTCTAGCACTTCTTCCTCTATCAACTCAAGGCATACCTAGTGCACCACCGCCATAGGACCACTGTCCATACACCATCTAATGCCACTATCTAGTGCCGGATAGTCGCCTTAACCATCGTTAATGCTACCACGCAGCCAATGACACCAATTTATTGTCGTCTAATCATAATTGGTCAATGTTCTACACTTTATTGTTTCAAATTACATTCTATTTTATGATCAGTTTACTGACTTGAGTATTAGAGGGTCTTTGATTGGCACCACACCGATATCAAGATCATTCACGTTCTTTTGCTTGATTTGTGTAGAAAAAAGATTGTTGGGTTCCTAAGAAAGTTGACCATCGAAACCCTCTTAAGGTTGACATATTATAGTTTTGACCCCACTACAGTACTTATCTTTTAAAAAGGTCTACTGTAAAATAAATAATAAAAGCAAATCAAATCAACAATCTAGATCAAATCATACACATCACAAATAACAATTGAATTCAAAAGTATATAAAAAAAAAAAAAAAAGAAGAAGAAGAAAAGACTCCAAACAAGATCCATATCACAAACGAACAATCAATGAACCAACACAAAATAACCTAGAAAAAAATACATCAAGGTTTGAGGTCAGAGAAGAACTAACTAGTATTTTGCTTGTTATTGTTTGGTGGGTTGTCGATTCTTCTGGTCGTCATCGTCGTCGTCGAGATGCAAAGGCGTTATAGATTTGGATGAGAATAGGATGCGTTAGGGATTTGGAAGAGTTTGGGATTTCCTAATATACTTTTGATTTTGATTCTGAGAGGGTTTGAGAATTTATTGTAATTTTACTGTAACTTTAATGAATTATAAGGTTAATATTGTCTTTTTATCTGAAAAGCGTTATGTTTGTAATTTTTTTAGATTTAGGTTATGCATTACAATCATCTAGTAGGTGGATTATATTTCAATCAAATCCTAATAGATAAATTACTATTATGGGATATTTAGACTAGTATTTTAAACACAATCTCTAATTTAAAATTTAATTTAAAACCCCTTTATTATATACTGAAATCACCTTATACTTAAAACCCACACCACCCCCACCCCCCCAACACACACACCTTAATTGTGTGCCAAAAGCCCTTCCCCTTCCTTACAAGAGATTTGTATTTAAATTAAAATAAAAGGTTGTTTTAGGAAAAGGATTGAACCTAAGGGGTTCAAGGGGCTTACTGTAAATCTCCCATACTATTATTTGTGTGTAATTTTTTATTTTTTTAAAAAAAATGGAACCATCAATTATAATTGATGTTAAGGAATTTGTAGATTGTAGTTAGGAAAATAGAATAACAGTTTAATAAATAATATGTAATAATAATTAAACTCTTACCCATAATAGTGTAAAGACAATTTGGAATTCTCATTTCAATTAATGATTGAGAATAAATAACGTCATACTTTCATACGTTAGTATGTTCATCTCAAGAAATTATACACATTTGTATAATCACTTAGTGCTTAAGTGATAAGTACATTTTTCCTTCACATTAATAACAGGAGTTCTATTCTATCTATGCATATTTATTAGCTTACATAAGGTGATTTTCTCTCCTTATTATTGAAATGGATATTTCCTATTATGGAAATAAATTTTTGAGTTACATATATATTTAATCTTAGCAAATACGACCTTATGTAGGGAAAAATCTTTTTATAACCTGATTTCAAATCAGATAGAACAAAAATGGTTTAAAAATTTTTTGAGTAAGCATCAAATTCATTGAACAAGACACACATCAAACCTAACTAAATGATACCTCTCATTTGTATCAACCACTTGATCTTCCAATATGAATTGCTTAGGAGTATGAGCCCCTTTTTCCTTAGTTCAAAAGATGCCAACTACCACCTACAAGCACTTGGGAAAACAAAGTTTGTCTCCTTTGTGGATGTATATACCAGATTTACTTGGGTACATTTCCTTGAAAAAAAGTCAGATGTTGGTACAAAGTTTGTTCATTTCATACGTTAGTAGAACGTCAATTGGATGTCAAGTTAAAAATTCTTCAAGCCGATTGCAGTAGAGAATTTCGAAGTTTAACCACCTATCTTAACAATCATGGAATTATATTTCGTTATTCATGTCCCCATACATTAGAACAAAATGGTCATGTAAAGCGTCGTCATCGTCAAATATTTGAAATACATTTAAGTCTTCTTGCTTATTCAAGTGCTCACTCCTAAATTCTGGACTAAAGCTTTTGCAACGGCAATACATTTGATAAACAGGTTACCTACTCCGATTCTCTATGGGAAATCCCCTTATAAGGTACTCTACAAAACTAAGCCTACATATTCATCTCTGAAAATATTTGGATGCCTTTGTTATCCCATCTGAGAACGTTTAATGATCATAAAACTGAGTTTCATAGCTCTCCTTGTACTATTATCGGTTATAGCTCTAAACACAAGGGTTATAAATGTTTGCTTGAATCTAGTAAAGTAGTTATATCAAGACATGTACGTTTCGATCAAACCAAGTTTTCGTTCCTCTAAAAACAAAACAAACAAATATTGATTAATCTATTAGTACTAATTTTCTTTCAAACACCTCTCTGCCTATTGTCAAAGTCTTTTCACTGACATCAAACTCTAGTCTTGCCATTTGAAAATTTAGGTGCGAATACTTTTACTTTAGAAGGTCAGCCATAATCATCTACGAGGGTTACTGTTGCTAATGTTTTAGGTGATAATGTTGCTAATGAGATGCAGGAACAGGTGACATCCAGTAATGTTCATCCAATGACCACTAGAGCAAAGAATCGGTTTAGGAAACCCAAAGTACTCCTAGCTGATTTGGAATTTCAGGAGCCAAGTAATGTGAACGAGGAATTGGAACTTGAGATGTAAAAAAAGGCAGTAGATGAAGAATATACAACTCTAGAGAAGAACAACACTTGGTCTATAGTCTTGCTACCACCAAACAGAAAAACGGTGGGGTGCAAGTGGGTCTTCAAATTGAAGAAAAATCCTAATGGATCAGTAGCAAAGTACAAGACTAGACTCGTGATAAAGGGTTCCCACCAATAAATCGATGAGGACTTTTTAGAAACTTTCAGCCTGGTGGTGAAATTTGCTACAATTAGAGTAGTTTTGACTCTATATTTGTCAAGAGGGTGGAGACTACGGCAGCTTGGTATAAACAATGCTTTCTTGAATGGATTCTCAAGGAAGACATCTTTATGGATCAATCTCCAGGTTTGCAACAATGACAAGGTCCAACAAAGCTTGTCTGCAAGCTAAATAAAGAGTTATATGGTTTGAAGTAGGTACCAAGAGCACGATTTGAGAGATTGAAGAATTTTTTCATTTCTCTATTTGTTTTGAGTCTTCAAAATCAGATATTTCTCTATTTCTTCCATTTGATGCAAAGTGGTACTATGTTTATTTTCGTTTACGTTGATGATATTATCATCACAGGGAGCTCAAACAAGGAGCTTGATGACTTGATTACATGGCTAAATGCAGAATTCTCGCTTAGGGACTTCAGAGATTTGTCATATTTTCTTGGAATAGAGGTGGCGAAGATGGAAGATGGTAGTTTGTTACTTTCACAAGGGAAGTATATACTTGGATCTCCCAAGCGAAGCAAAGATGGATAATTCAAATGAGATAGTCACACCTATGATCAACAATATCAAACTTTCTTCCCAAGTGGGAAACACAATTGATAACCCATAGGAGTATAGGTCAACTGGGGGAGCACTCCAATACATTTTGTGAACAAAGTTTGTCAATATATGCATGCTCCTCGAGATAGTCGCATGAAGGCTGTCAAAAGAGTTTGGATGTATTTACGAGGAACTATATATGGATCACAGGTTGTTGATGAAGAAGGCAAGAAAACTGGATATTCTTGGTTTTTCAGATTCGGATTGAGGAAATGATTTAAATAATAGAACGAGTACAACAGGCTATGTGGTCTACTTTGGGGAAACGTGGTCAATTGGGCAGCCAATAAACAACAATCGGTGTCAAGATTTAGCACGAAGGCTTAGTATAGAAGCCTTGCAAATCTTACAGCTAAACTATTCTAGTTTGAGGCGTTGTTACGGGAGTTAAAAATTGAACTTCATTCAGTGGCGCAGTGTGACAACTTAAGTTTAGTGGCTTTGGCTGCCAATCCGGTGTTCCATTCAAGGTCAAAACATTTTGAACTTGACTTACACTCCGTACGAGACGTAGTTTTGGAGTAGAAAATATGGGTTAATCATGTGCAAAGAGAGCAAGTATATATAGTGGACGTGTTAACCAAACCACTTTAAGCTAACTAACAGTAGATGCCGCCAACATTGGAGGGTCCAGTTGAAGGGAGGAATTGAAGTACTAGCAGCACAGGGGAGTTTAGTCCAAGGGAGGAAATTAAATTGTAACAATCTATTAAAACCATATTTAGTTATAATAGATTGCGTTGTATTGCTAAACAACTTGTTAGATAGAGGTTTGTTAAAGTCCTGCCCTATGTATTTATACAACGTGTATTACTCAAGGATGTTAACCTCATTTTTACTCGATAAAATCATTCTATTCAGTTTACAAAGAGTCGGTAACACTATCAAATTTATATTTTCTTTAAAGTAAAACATAAGGACTTGGATCTTTAAGAAGAAAAGTAGTTTGAAAAATAAGAAAAAATTCATGTTGGAGATAGAACATCTGCATTTGTATCATGCCACATAGCTTTGTTACGAATTAAGATCGGGTGATTATAGTGCATGAATTGATAAGAGTCGACAGAGCACGATATATAGTTGATAATTTTTCTATGAAAAGTTGATAATGATGTAAAATTTGCTTACGTGATATTTTATTAGTGGATAGACTAACTGATTTATAACATTGTTGTTGGCCTCAGAGAAATTTTTCTCATTATAGTAGTGGGAATCTCTGATTGGCCAATTAGAGACTGCTACACAAAAATGTTGTTATATTTGTTTGAGGATACTCTATGAATTAAGGTCCCCACATTGTGTGATTGATAAATTATCAATTGTTTAATTATAGGATAACTATGAAAGTGAAATTTTGTGTATTATAGTAATAGTTATCTTGGTACATAATCTATTTTCAAGTGAAACAAGTCATTGATTTCTTCAAGGTAATGCCACCGCCAATGAATTTACGCCACAAGATTATTTATTAATATGACATCTTCAAAATTCATATATTATATATAAGTCAATGCATTTAAATCCATCGATTCAAAGTTTGATAAGAGTGAATTAAGATTTGGTTATATCAATCGTTATTATATACGTTAAGAATCTGAAACGTTTACCAATGTCATAACAAACGTTTTTTAATTAAATATAATAGTTTACAATTTTTTTTTTTTTAAGTAAGACATCAAAATAATGGAAGTAAACTCTCTACGTTGACTAATAAATATGTATGATGAGAATCAAATTATCATCTTGAATATGAAGAAGAATACTAAACACTTAGTTAAGAGTGGATGCAATAGAAAATATATGCCAGACTATATATATATATATTACAAGAAGAGATTAAGGTCATTCAATACATATTTAAATCCCCAAGGAGGAACATCCTCTTGCTAGACCAACTCACATATAATATATAATGAACAAATGTGATTTATTTTACTCTTATGGTTAGATTCTCAAAATGTGGCCATGGAGTATGTCAACACATTCTTTTTAAATATTAGATATTATTCTTTTCAAAAAAATAATAATAATAGATATTATTATTTTTACCTATTTTAAACCTCTACATTAGTTTAAATTTGTGATTATAATTAGATTATGCCTAAAATATGATTATAATAGATTTGAAACTTATATTTACCGGAGTTATTAGGTCTATATAGTTAATTGCAAAACTTGAAAATTCAAAAAGTGATTACACAGGTTTTACTTTTGGTTGTAAAAATATTATATGTCATATAGTATAAATATAAATTGAATTAAAATAAACTTCTCCAATACAATAATCACTCATCAATGTAAAACTACTGTGATAAAAAAAAAAAGAATAGATATTGTCAATATGATCATCTATTTTCAAAGGATATATATGTTAGATAGTTGTCTTAGCAAGTCAATAACTATTTAATTCTAATTTTTCAAATTTAATTAAAAATTAAAAAAAAATGAAAGCATTAAATGGAAATACATGAAAGTATTGGAGAACAATTTTTAATTTGATTGTCTGTCAAATAGTATTTATGTCATATAGGAAGTAAATCCCTTGATATTGATAACATGATATTTTTTTTTTTTTTTTTTGTTAAACACGATCCATGAGAGCATTGGAGATGCTCTAATATATAAAATTTTACATTCTATTCGGTAAGTTAGATATCAAATTTATGACACAAATTCATGGTCTTGAGTTCAATACCCATACACCATTCTTTAGTAGGAGTGACTAAGTACTTAGCAAAAACCTTAAAAGGTCAATAGTTCAAATCTCATATTTGTTTTTCAAAACACAAGGTGTGAGTTGTGAGTCTTATCTTAATAGAAGTTATTCTCTTTCTGGTTGTGGGAGTAATCATCCGGACTACACTATCAATGTTCCATCTCAGTATGTCCCAGCAATCTTCAATCTGTAAGAGATCAAAAGTTCAAATCTCACATTTGTCTTCAAAACACAGGGTATGAGTTGTGAGTCTCCTCTTAGTAGAAGTTGTCCTCTCTCCAGTTATGGAAGTAATCATCCGGACTGCACTATCAATAATCCATCTCAGTACGTCCTGACAGTTCTTAGATCTGTAAGATGTCAGCGTTCAAGAAAAAAAGGTTTAATACCCTTTAATTTGTGTTACATGGCACAATAAACCTTACCAAACACGTAGCTATTTTTTAAAATAAATAAAAATTTCATGTTCTTTTCATGATTGAAATAATTTCATTCTAAACCCAAAGTGATCAAACTCTTCAAATTGATGAAATATTGGATGGAACTGAATTTTGAAAGTCATATCCTAAAGGGTGGACCATGATGATTGTCTTTAGTATGAAAGAACCTCAAATTCATCTTAGTCATTGTCATGGATATGGGTCCATCCTAGGGGTGGCAAAACGGGTTGGCGTGTCGGGTTAAACTGTATTCGATTCAATTCGTTTATGAATTCGACCAATTCGACACGAATTCGTTTATAAAGCGGGTCGATATTTTTGGATACGACACGAATTCGTTTATAAACGAATGACACGACATGACACGACACGATTAATTCGTTTATTAATGAAATCATAAAGGATCCAAACTCATTAACCCGTCAACTCGTTAATCCGTTTAACCCGTTTAACTCATTTAACCTGTTTAATTCGTTTAACCCGTTTAATTCGTTTAATTCATTTAACTTAAATAATATTTTAAACACAAATAAAATAAATAATTCACAACTAACCACCTAATTCAACACATTAAATCAACTACATAACATTCCATATTATCCATATTTAAAAACCATAACAAAATAAAATCATGCTCCAACTCAATACAAATCCATATAAATTAAAATTACTTAACATTATCATTCTCCGACACAAAACATTATAATTTAAATTCTATGGAAAGAATGAGCTATCGTGTGGGTGTGGTGCGGCCGTGGAGAAGAGGATGAGATGTCGCTGCCGTCGGGTGTGATGAGAGGAGGGGATGAGCTGCGGGTGTATGCCGTCGGGTGTGGTGTGGTTGTGTGGGTAGATAACAAGGGCACTTTGTAAGTCACAAAATGAGTGGAGAGTGGCGGTTGTTGAAATTTTGAGATAGAAATCATAGAATGGATTAGGTTTAGCTTGTGGCTAGTGTTTATATATATATATATATATATATATATATATATGTATAATTACATGCTAACCCTTAAAATTTGTCAATATTACAATTTTACCCCTAATTTAATCGTGTCAACCCGCGATTCATTTAAACAAACCTAATTCGATTCGTTTAATAAACGGGTTAAGCGGGTCGATACGATTATGACAGGAATTCGTTTAACTCCAACCCATACCCATTTATTTTTCGCGAATTCGTGTCGACCCGTAGTGTTGTAATCCATATTGCCACCCCTAGTCCATCCTCGGCAATGAATGTATTGTAAAGCTACTAACTTTCCAATGGCCTTCCCTTCATGAATGGAACTTATCATTTTCTCTCAAAAGATTTAGTTGACATCATCATAAAACCAAGACAACCTCTAAGTAGATCTTCTTGCTAAATGATATCCAACCAAGCATCATAAAATTTTAGTTGGCTAAAGGTAATTGCTTAGACTTGATTTTTTTTTTTTTTTCATTTAATGAATTATAGCACCAAATTTGTTAAAATCTAACAAGATCAATTATTACATGTAATACTTGAATATCACTCCACAATACCTAGTAAAAACTTTCTAATACATGCTTATAAACTTTATATGGTGGAACTCAATATCCCCATCATAAACATAAAAGGAAAGGTAAGTGTCACTTGAGCTAGTAATGAATATACAATACCTACAAGTGATTTAAAATGAATTTGATTGTTGTTTTCATATTAAGTCAATACTGTTCTACAGAATCTGATCACAAAATTTCTTATGTGTACGAAGAAAAGCTATATGCAGTTAATTTCTACCAACCCCATATTATTAGAGCTTTGTTAACAATAGAGCAGCTTCTGGACCAGATGTTTGCAGATTGGCCAAGCTAAAGACAGTCATATATAGAGTTGCCTACAAGTACTTCCAAGCTTCTAGCTCTTCCATCACCATTGATATGAAAAATCGTGCATGTACCTTTGGTCGAAAACCACGTCATTAATTAATAGCTTTTAGACGTGATATAGTTTACACGTCTGAATCTTCAACTTCAACTTCAGTACTCACCACAAAATTGGGAAATGCCAAGGTTATATCCCTGGTGAAAAAAAAATGAAGATTATGTTTTAGCCCTGGTAAGCTAGAAATCGGGACAACATGAACATGAAATCTCATTTGAAACTTATAACTCAGGTCGGACCAAATTAACCAATACAATATCCGCTTCATCACTAAATTGTACAGAGGATTGAGAATTTTAATACTCACTTCAGGTATGGAAGAGTCATGTTCTTCATCGGAGAGGGATTCTTTGAGACGAACTCTTTCCACTCTTCGGTATCAATTATTCCTTCACCATTCGTATCAGCGTCAGTAAAAGTCTGTATTAAAAGTCTAAAACGATTCACAATGCGTAGGACACAAATATGCATGAATTTGCATGATTGACAAGGTTGAGTTATCTTCACCTTATCAACAATACTTTCAATGACATCATCTGATAGTATGAGATCCGATTCATTCAGAAGTGCCAAAACCATCTCCTTCAACAGTCAAGTGGAATCAAATTATAAGCATATAAGTCAGCAAAAAGTAGATTACAAATTGCTTTTAGAATGTCTTTAAAAAGTGTCCAGGGAAACTATAAAGGGAAGTGATTGCATTATTTACCTCCTCCTGTTCAATAAAGCCGGTTTGCCTTTGATCGTATAATCTGAAAGCAACGGCAAGAAGATTTTTTCCAATTCAGTCAACGAGTTTGCATTTAGTATGGTGATAATTTGGGTGCTTATGAATGTTTTTATTCTTATCTTTTGTTCTGTTTTGAGATGAACATATCTCTACTCTCTCTCTCTTCACTCTCCATCGCCGCAGTTATTCTGCTCGACTGCACTTCTCTCTCTCCATTACTGTCGTGTTATCGTCGACTACCAGAACATCTCCATCTCTCTCTCCATCACCGACCCACAAAACCGAGGTCTGTTTTCAAAAACCCCGAGGTCTTTTAAATTTTTTTGGCTCTTTCGCATCTGAGTTTTGCTTCGATTCATCTATGCCTCCCAAGTCCTTCATAGCTTGTTGTTTTGCATCTGGGTTGTGTGTCTTTCGCATTTTCTATGATATATTTTCTGGGTTATTTTTGTGTTATTGATGTTATTGATGTTTGGTTGCACATCTACATTTTGGTGGGTTTTTTTGTTATTGATGTTGTTTTTGTCTTTTGTATCTTCTATGATATATTATCTTGGTTATTTTTGTGTTATTGATGTTATTTTTGTGTAATCGACTCACCTGGGTATGTTTTTTTATAACTGCTTTTGATGGTTTGTAATAATCTGCTGCATTTGGTGGTGAATGATGAAGCAGTGGGGGGTTTTCAAAAGATGAAAAGAAAGTGAGTATGGTTTTTGAATTTGAGATGAGTTGAGGTCAGGTCAGGTCACACACCACTGGCCACTCCATTCCACTTGTTGGATGTGGGAGGACTGGAGGTGGAGGGCCTTGTAAAGGGTTGCTTTTTTTGTGGTTCGGCCAAGCTCAACTCAACTCAAAATACCCATAATCAATATACTAAAATTCCTAGTCCTATGTTTTGGTTGATTGGTGGGATCCTCTTCAACTCTCAATTCTGCTTTGCACTTTTGGTGACAGTGAGTGAATCTACGTGTTTAACAGGATAAGGCACAAGCTAATGCTTTTTAACCTCCACTAACTTCATTGTTCTTCAGTTGCACTCCCACTCTTGCCTCTTCTCTAACTCCATTTTCTTTATGTCACTTATTATCTTCCATTTTCCTCCTTTTAACTTATTCCCATTCTATAATGGTTTTTGTATGGTACCCTCAAATGAATAAAACTTTAGACTCCAAAGTAGTAGTTGCTGCAGGACACCAATTTAAACTAATCACATGAACAGAACCAAACAGAGGTGGTATATATTTTGATTGCTTACATTTTAGGCCATATTGTTGATGCCATATTGCATGCAGCTTCTTGCCACCATAGCTAAAACTATATGGTTGCAAAACCAAACTTCTCAGCTTTCTAAATTTATGCAAAAATCTGAGATGTTTGGTTCTTTACTTTGATAATTGAAAGTATAGGACAAAAAATTGGGTGCAGCATTATTAATTAGCTTTACTTCTGTGGTAAGTTCATGCCCAAGAAATGTTGATTCTAGCAACTTTAAGATGCTGATTATGTGGTAATTTATGGAGCTGTTTTTTATTGTTTTGTTATATGTTTCATTATTAAGATTTTCTTTTGTTATATGATTCATGCATTAAGTTCTTTTGGAATCTGGTTTTTCTTTATATGATTGTTCCTGTTTGTTATTGTTTACTTTGTTTTTTATATATGGCCAAAAAAGTGTAGAAAACATAGATATCGGCAATTATAATATTTAATGTAAGACTTGCCCTTTCAAAATTTGGTGTTATGTCAACATTTTCGTAGTGTTGTTGTGAGATATAAGCTGAATGCATGCTGTTTTAGCTATAATCCTAGTATGATAACTTTCTTTAATGCTAAATGGGTGAATAGTATATAGCTGAAAACCAATAACTTTGACTCTTTTGCATTTGTTGATAGTAATTAAAACCTTTGGTGTAACAACGCACATACTTTCACCCAAACAAAATATTTTTATTCTATTATATTTTTTATTATTAATTGAATTGTTTAAATGTATCAGGTAACTAAACAATATGACTAGCTATAAAGAAAGTCAGATAAATATTTCGACTGGGAATAATGATATTGAGAATGTTGAGTCTAGCATTCTGAGAGTAGCCAAATAGAAGCAAGAAACATCATTTGTTTGGACTCATATGTCTAAAGTTGAAGTTGATGGTGTTAGAATAGTTAAATGTAATTATTGTAAACAAGGTGAACAAGAGCCATCATCATCTCGATTTTATTTTTTATATTTATATTTATATATATTTTTTATTTTGGAATGTAAATTAAGGATAAATTTTAACTTTTAATGTTATTTATTATTTAATTTTGATTATGACATGTTTTTTGTAAAATTTGGCAAAAATGATTACGGAATGAATTATGCGATGTGAAATTAATTTATTTTGATTTAGTAGAAAAAAAATTGATTTTTTTTTTGTTAAGTTGGAATCTTGGACTAATTGAATTTCTTAGTCCATAGAGAAGTTTTTGAGAAAATTTTGAAAACATTTTCAAAAAAAAATTCGGGTCAAACTAAATTTGACCGATTAACCTAGTCAAATCTAGGTCTGATCCAGTCAACCCATATCAGATCCGATCATATCTGGATTTAGTGTGCTAAATATGCGGGTCGAGTCTGAAACCAAACCCTCAAAAAAATTTAAGGGTATGGGTAGAGACTGGACTCTTAAAAAAATAAAATAGAAGGTCCAATATGGGTCTAGGTTTAGTGCGGGTTCAGACATGCATTTTGCTAACCTTGCTCCCAATGATCGAATGAAGTCTCCAAACTCAATAACCCCATTGCACTTGATATCAAAAAGACCAAACATCTGCAATAACACCCCAAAAGGTTAATTTAATTTTAAAAAGAAAAAAAAAAAAAAAAAAGACACCTGAACAGAATACGGCAGCACTTATCATTGTTAGACCATAACATGGTCCTCTATTTTCATGTGAACAATGTAGTATAACTGCAAAATGCATAAAGCTAGCTTTCAAGTTATAAACTTAGCGTCCATCAACATGAAATGAACTAGAGAGTGGAGCCAGCGCTACGCACCCCGTCAGCGAAAAGGTTCCTCTTATTTCTGTTCCTGAAAAGTGGGAGCTGGGATTCTTCCTGCTCATGAGATAGCATAAACTATGAATTATTCATTTAGTAAGTCGATAGCAAACTTTGTTAAGTTGAAATAAAGCATGCCTGATAACTTCCAAACTATTGAGACTAGCCCAAGTTGAGTTGTATTTCAAGATCATCAATAGAAAACATACCTTGTGAATAAGCCCGTCATCAATAATTGAATTGCTTAATTTCTTAAAGAGCTCATACGAGGCCTCTACTTCATTGACGGTGACTGTAAAGAAAAAATATATTTATTGTTAGTTACCACTAAATCCAAAAGCTTAAACTGATAGGAAGAGACTCAACCATTTTATTTAAGATTTGAGGTTATGATACGATGATACGCCTCCTCATGTATAGCATGAACAAATAATAAATGACAGACACATGTTAAACTCCCCTTATCATGTATCATGGCCTCCTACCATATAAAATATGTAACAAGATGACAAATAAAAGGTTAATAAATAGTTTGAACCAAAAACCTCCAAACTCTAATACTAAGTTAATTATCTTTAGACCCAAAAAAGGAAATGATCAAACTATGGTATTTAAGACTTGAGGTTATAATATGTTAATATTTATATCTTCAATAGTTAGTTTAACGGATTATTAACTGTTACAAGCAATCGGTAGTTCGGATTATTCTTAGCAGCGTGCAAGCAACAGAAACTGGACAAACTAACACAAAAATTTTGTCATCTCCTATCATGCCACAAGTGATTTGAATATTTCTCTTCTAAGATTTCAGTGCCGATGAAATTGTGCCTGTTAATAAAAACACGAGGTGTAATAATAATTCAACTACCTCATTTGTCACATACTAAGGCTTGTAAAATCACAGAGTAGGTTCATTGGTGCCCAGAATCACATCACAAGTGCAAGTCTATGACTCATTTTTATTTGGAGTAATTTCTAGGCACAGGTTCTATGATCTGTATACAATTCCAAGATTCAAGGAAAATATGAATACCAGTTAAATAACAAAGACAGATTCATTAACGACATCAAGTGAAGATAAAACGTTTAACGGTAAACAAAATGAGTAGGCAATAGTTACAAGGTGTTTCAGCAGCAAGAACGGTAGGCTCCTCATAGCCAAGTGTTTGTTTACGTTTCTTCGTGAGAACACAACCCATGAGAAGAGCTGATATATATAATTCACGCATACAAAACTCCGCCTGCTGGTATCATAGAGAAATGTATATATACACTGTCAACAACAATTTAGCAAATGCAGAACTGGAACCGCTTTCCGTATAAAAGCATTTCCTCGACATTCACACTGACAACTGTGAGGTGATCTAATAAAAGCAACAGGTGAACCAAATCGATGATGAACAGTACGAATTCAAATGATTGACCAATGAAGGATCAAGGACCGATGCAGGACATGGTGACACTTGGAGGCGTACCATGTTACGTAAGAGTTACGTAGAGTGACATGTGGGATTTAGGTATGAGTGGATCATACAGGCTAACATATATCATCAATTAGCACTGCAAAAGAGCCCCACCCGGCCACGACCACTGTTCACTTGAGATGTTTTGAAACGTTTACCACATATTATAATAAATGTTTTGTAATTAAATATACTAATTTACAAATATTTTTTTCAAGTAAGACATCAATAGTTGCAGCCAGAATTTACTTGCGTAATAATAGAAGTCAACTTTCCATGCTGAATGATAAATATTTAAGATAAGAATCGAATCTATATCTTGACTATAAAGAAGTATTAAACATATAGTTTTTTTTTTATTATTATAAGTACATTTTATGTCTGTCAAGGTCTCTTAATAATAATTCTAAGATACGGCGCAAACCACAACATTATTACTAACTTTACTGCTCTCTAACGAGCGGGAGAGAAAAACTCATATTTAACTGGAAAACTACCCTTTAACAAAAGGAACTTAAGTATAATTTGCTCTCATACATTAGGGTTAAGGTTGAAATTATCCACGTTTCATGGATGTTGCTACTTGAAACTTGGTCTTGCTTTTTAAGCTATAGCAGTAAGCGCGCTTACCACACTAGCAAGCGACTTGCGAGTATTAAACACATAATGAAGAGTGGATGTAATAGAAAATATATGCCCGACAAAAAAATAAAAAGATAATCCCAATTTCCACCTGCTGTTTGATGTAATTGTTAACTACCCTCCTACAATTTGTATAAATCTTATTTTACTTCTTTTGTGATTTTGATATGCAAAATGATGAAAAAGACTAAGGGGTTTTTTGGATTTTTTTTTAAACTATAAAGAATTTTCTAAATATTTTTCTTAAAAAACAAGAGGTATTTCATCTATTTAATCAAATGATAAGACGGTTTATAGTAATTTTCTAAATTAGTGATGGATTTTGATTATTACGCCAAACTATAGGGAGGGAAAAAGGATTATCCCAAAAAATTATTACAAGAAAAGATTAAGGTCATTCAATACATATTTAAATTCCCATGGAGGAACATCCTCTAGCCAGACCAACTCACTTATAATATACAATAAATGACCAAAGAGTAAACACTCCATTAATCTGCCTTGTAACATGGATACGGATTGTACACAACAATGAAAGATAAAAATTAAAAATGTCTTGACCAGACCAATATAATTGAGTAAATAACTGCGATCAAAAACCATTCAAATTACTTGAAGAGTGCAATACATACAAATTATTGTATTTTAGTAAAACAAATGGGATTTATTTTACTCTTATGGTCGGATTCTCGAAATGTGACCATGGAGTATGTCAACACATTCTTTTAAAAATTAGATATTATTATCTTTACCTTGACGCTAGGGATTTGAATTTTAGACCTCTACATTGGTTTAAATTTATGATTATAATTAGATTATGCTTATGAGATATGATTATAATAGATTTGAAATTTATATTTTACTGGAGTTATTAAGTCTATATAGTTAATTGCAAAACTTGAAAAAACAAAATATTATTATACATGTTTTATGTTAATATATCAACCTCAAGTATTAAATACTATTAAAAAACAAACAGCGATTATACAGTTTAAGTTTTTGTATGTGATGGTATTTGTCTTAACTAACATGGTAGCATGTGTCAATCTCAAATCTTAAATACTTATAGTTAGACCATTTCGTATCAGTTTAAGCTTTTGAGTCTAATAATAACTAACATGCTATCAAAGCGGAGAAGTCTTTCGTTCAAACTATCTCTCCTCCTTTATCTGAAATTTTTTTTACACATATTATACAATACAGGATGTTTAGTATATGTTCGACATCAATCATCGGTCCACTTTGCACGTGAGTGAACGTATCAATGTATCAATCTCAAGTCTTAAATATTATAATTGGTTGTCTACACTGCAAGTGAGTGGGCGTGTCAATATGTCAACCTTAAATCTTAAATATTATAATTTGATCATTTTCTATTAATTGAAACTCAAGTTTTAAATACTATAATTGGATCATTTTCCATTAGTTTAATATTTTGGTTTGATAGTAACTAACACTTACTTTTGGTTTATGCTAATATAAAAAATTTTACATTCTATCAGGTAAGTTGGAGATCCAATTTATGAAACAAATTCATGGGCATGAGTTCAATACCCTTTAATTTTTGTTACATGGCCATAGTAAACCTTACCAAACGCATAGCTATTATTTGAAATAAATAAAATTTCATTTTCTTGCAATGATTGAAGTATATTTCATTACCCGAACTGATCAAACTCTTCAAATTGACGAAATATTGGATGGAATTGAATTTTTTTAAAATCATATCTTAAAGGGTGGACCATGATGATTGTCTTTAGTAGGAAGGAACCTCAATTTACTCTCTTTTGCCATCAACATCTTAGTCACTGTCATGGATATGGGTCCATCTTTGGCAATGAATTAGATTGCAAAGCTACTTACTTTCTAATGGCTTTCCCTGCGTGAATGAAACTTTGCATTTTCTCTGAAAAGATTTAGCTGACATAATAATATAACCAAGACAACCTACGATTAGATCTTGCTAAATGTTATTTGAGTTGAGCTAATATTTGCTTCTCACGGATGATATCCAACCAAGTACCCTAAATTTTTTTTTTTTTTTTTTTTTTTGAAACAAGTACCCAAAAATTTTAGTTTGGCTAAAATTAATTGCTTAGAAGTGATTTTTTTTTTTTTTTTAATGAATTCTAGCACCAAATAGATCAAGCATCTGTTGGAATTTATAAAAAAACAGTTATTACATGTGCGACTTAAATATCACTTCACAATACCAAGTAAAATTTATATGGTGGAACTCAATTCCCCATCATAAACATAAAGGAAAGGTACATGTCACTTGAGCTAGTAATGAATATACAATTACCTATAAGTGATTTAAATGAATTTGGTAGTTGTTTTCATGTTAAGTCATTACAGTTCTACAGAATCTGATCACAATTTCTGATGTATACAAAGAAAAGCTATATGCAGTACTATTCTTACCAACCCCATATTACTAGAGCTTTGATAAAACAGCAACAATAGAGCAGCTTCTCAACCAGATGTTTGCAGATTGGTCATGCTAATAAAGGCAGTCATAGAGTCCCCTGGAGTACTTCCAAGCCTCTAGCTCTTGCGTCACCATTGATATGAAAAATTTTGCATGTACAAGTACCTTGGTCGACAACCTTAGTTATATCATTCGCCATAAAACCACGTCATTGAGAGCTTTTAGATGAGATATAGTTTACAAGTCTGAATCTTCAACTTCAGCACTCACCACAAAACTGGGAAATGCCAAGGTTATATCCCTGGTGAAAAAGAAAAAAATGAACATTATGTTTTAGTCCTGGTAAGCCAGAAATCAGGACAACTTGAACATTAAATCTCATTTGAAACTTATAACTCAGGTCAGACCAAATTAATCAATATCATATCCGCTTCATCACTGAATTTTTAATCAATTGTACAGAAGATTGAGAAATTTTAATACTCACTTTAGGTATGGAAGAGTCATGTTCTTCATCAGAGAGGGATTCTTTGAGACGAACTCTTTCCACTCTTTGGTATCAATTCTTCCGTCACCATTCGTATCAGCATCAGTAAAGGTCTGCATTAAAAGACAAAAATGATTTAGAATGTGTAGGACAAATATGTAAGAATTTGCAAGATTGACAAAGTTGAGTTATCTTCACCTTATCAACAATAGTTTCAATGATATCATCTGTTAGTATGAGATCCGATTCATTCAGAAGTGCCAAAACCATCTCCTTCAACTGTCAAGTGGAATCAATTAGAAGCATAAGTGCAGAAAGTAGATTTCGATTTGTTTTTAGAGTGTCTTTAAAAGAGTGTCTAGGGAAACTATAAAGGGAAGTGATTGCAGCATTTACCTCCTCCCGTTCAATAAAACCGGTTTGCCTTAAATCATATAATCTGAAAGCAACTGCAAAAAGATTTTTTCCAACTCAGCATACGAGTATGCATTTGGTATGGTAATAATCTGGGTGCTTATGAATGTTTCAGTTCAATATTTATAGGATATTTTCATCCCAAAACAGAACAAAAGATAAGAAGAAAAACATGCGTAAGAATTCTAACTAGAGAAAGTGATCTCACATGCAATTTTGTCCTCCACAGGTGCATCTGGATGAAAGACTCCCAATGATCGAACAAATTCCCCAAACTCGATAACCCCATTGCGCTTAAGATCGAAAAGATCAAAAATCTACAATTACACCCAAAAAAACTTAATTTAAAAAACAGGTAACACCTGAACAGAATACAACAGCACTTATCATGTTAAACTATAACATGTTCTTACATTTTCATATGAACAATTTAGTATAACTGCAAAGTGCGTGTAAAGCTAGCTTTCAAGTTATAAACTTAGCATCTATCAGAAAGAGACATGAAATTAACTAGAGCATGGAGCCAGCATTACGCACCCTGTCAGCAAAAAGATTCCTCTTATTTCTGTTCCTGAAAAGTGCAAGCTGGAATTCTTCCTGCTCATGAGATAGCATAAACAATGAGTTATTCATTTAGTAAGTCGATATCAAACTTTATTAAGTTCAAATATAGCATGTCTGATAACTTCCAAACTATTGAAACTAGCCCAAGTTGCGTTATATTTCAAGATCATCAATAGAAAACATACCTTGTGAATAAGCCCATCATCAATAATTGAACTGCTTAATTTCTTAAAGAGCTCATACAAGGCTTCTACTTCATTGACGGTAACTGCAAAGAAAAATAATATTTATTGCTAGTTACCACTAGATTCAAAAGTTTAAATTGATAGAAAATGATTCAACTATAGTATTCAAAACTTGAGGTTATGAACAACCTTTACCATATAACACATGTAACAAGATGACATACAAAAGGGAGAGAGGGAATCTGAACTAGAAACCTTCAAACTCTAATATCATATTAGTTACCTTCAGACCCAAAAACTTAACCCGTTAAGAAATGACCCAACTACAGTATTTAAAATTTAAGGTTATGATACGTTAATATTTATATTTTTAGTAATTACTTTAATGGATTATTAACTGTTACAAGCAATCAGCAGTTCGGATTATTCTTAGCAGCATGCAAGTAACAGAACCTGGACAAACTAACACTAAAGTTTATCATCTCCTATCACGCCACAAGTGATTTGAATGTTGCTCATCTAAGATTTCAGTGCCAAAGAAATTGTGCCTGTTACTAGTAACAGGACTACACAAGGTGTAACAATAATTCAACTACCTCATATATCACATACTAAGGCTTGTAAAATCACAGAGTAGGTTTATTGGTGCCCAGCATCATATCACAAGTGTAAGTCTATTAGTCATTTTTATATAGAGTAATTTCTAGGTGCAGGTGCTATGATCCATACACAATTCTAAGATTTAAGGAAAATATGAATACCAGTTAAATAACAAGGACAGATTCATTAATGACATCAAGTGAAGATAAAAAGTTAACGGTAAACAAAATGAGTTGGCAAAAGTTACAAGAATTGAATAGGATGACTGACAAGGTGTTTCAGCAGCAAGAACGGTAGGCTCCTCATAACCAGGTGTTTGTTTACGTTTCTTCGTGAGAACACAACCCATGAGAAGAGCTGATATAGTTCACGCACGCAACATTTGAACACGATTGATAGAACCGGAAAAACTCAGCCTGCCGGTATTACAGAGAAATGTATACTTTATTAGCAATAATTTAACACATACAAAACTGGAACCACAAACCATATAAAAGCATTTTCTCTACATTCACACTGAAAACTGTGAGGTGATCTAATGAAAGCAACTGGTGAGCCAAATCCATAATGAACAGTACAAGTTCAAATGATCGACCAACGAAAGCAAGGCAACATGAAGGGTCAAGGGCGGATGCCGGACATGGTGACACTTGCAGGTGTACGATGGTTCATGTTTGTAGGAGTTAGATAGAGTGATATATGGGATTTTGGTATGAGAGGATCAAGCAGGCTAACACATATCATCAATTAGCAGGATAGCGGATGGATAGAGAAAGAAATTTTTTTTACTTTTTTTCCGATTTTAGTTTTGGACAGAAGAGCCCCGCCAGACCACCACCACTAGTCAGTCAAGAGAGGAGCTGGTACACTCTTACACCAACCAAAGAGGCCCTGAGTTGGAACGCATGTGTATGACGCTGCCATACAAGAAAATGGATAGGTCTGGAGACATGTTGACTTCAGAGGTTAAACTTTACATCATTTCGAATTGAGACGGCCGCCTTGATTGCCTCGAAGCAACCGCCTCGCCTCGCCTCAACGAGGCTTGACCTTTTATGCAACATTTTTCGCCTTTTAAAACATTGGCTAAAGGATGTGCAAAATCCACACTTGTCTAACACAACTGGCTATCATGTAAGGTCTTTTGCCTCCATTTAGGCCACACATCCGATGGGACCAATCTGCTAACTGGTCTATTACTAGCTCAAAAAGTTGTGTTTAATATTCAAAGGCATAAATACAAAGATGTGAAAGTGTTGGAAACTTCCAACCTGACAATAATTTGACATTAATTAAATCCCCAATACCGACAAATCATATGCAAGCAGTTTTGACTTTCTTGATAATTCCAAAAAATAAAGAAAATATAAAGAGATATTCAAGGGCTGTAGCTGTCACGCCACTCAAGCATGTATCAACTAAAGAGATCACCAAAAAAGTTGAAAACAAACAGTCACCCTCCATGTATTCTGAAAAATAGATTAATATAAAAGAAACCAATTTTAAATTCTAACTTGTTAATTACTTAACATTAATTCAAAATTTGAAGCTCATTAAAAAACTCTTATGATATAATCATGAAATTTTCTAGCACTATCAATCTTGATATCTTAACTAAGCAAAGGAATAAAATTATTGGCAGTTTAATTAGGTAACCGCGATGATGTGGGGAAAACAAAAGGATTGAAACATCAGCATTAGTTTCTTCTTCTGTATTGGAAATTTTATAATTGTTTAGTACTTGGGACCACAGACTATAAACAACTGTTTTGAATAGTCAAATTAAGCCAAGCATATTCTGTGAAACATTGCTCTTTTTATTTTCTTCTATTTCTCTATGATTTTCTCAGCAATCAAACAGAAGATGCACATAACCAGATCCTAGTATGCTGATGCATACATAAACACTTTAAGAAAAACTACTATTACATGTATTAATTATAATTTCAATGGTAACAAGAAAAGTACTTTTTACTCAATTAGCAAAAAATTTGAAACCATTTTGTAATCTAAATTCCCATCTGTCTTGTTTGGTTGCCTAGACGATGTAGGAAAGTACAAGAAATCACTCTTTCATTCTAAATCTAGAGATTATAATTATTAGTCAACATCAAACCTAAAATTGTATTCATAATATATGTAATCAGAATTTCAGATAAAGGGAGAAAAAAGAGTCTGAATCAAAAACTTCTAAACTCTGATATCATGTTACTTATCATCAAACTCAAAAACTTAAACTGAGTCCGAGTATAGCATTTAAAATTTGAGATTACGATGTGTTAATTGTTATTACTGGACACAAGAAAAACCAACAAAAATCCAAACCATTCTACCCAAACAACACGGCATTGAGATATAGGGATCTGAAAAACCAAAAAGATTTTATCTTTCAATCTTGCATTTTCTCAGCAACCAAACTAGAAAACTCAAATCAACAGCAAACCCAGAAAAGAAAATGAACCACTCAATTTCCATCAACTACACAAAGTGCCTTAAAAACAGGAACCCACATGCAAAAACAAGAAACAAAACACAACACAAACAAAGAATCCAAAACAACATCTTCTCTAACTCAAAATGCTTCAAACAACCAAACCAAACTAAACAAACAAAACTGAGAACTGACCTCTAACCTTTTCTGTTTGAAAGTCTATGATGCTGTTTCAACAAACAAAAGAACCTCCTCTCTTTAGTCGCAGAGGGTAGGACCCGAAACATAAAGCGACCAACTAGGTTTCTGGTTTTGACTTCTGAGTCTTCAACGTCCACTTGGGCAGATATTTATCGTGGCACCGAGTTTGTGGGACCACATGAATGGATTGTCAACTTTTAACACGTTTATTTTTCTTTTTGAAATATGCACAATTTTTTTTTTTAACTTTTTTCAATATTTTTGCCTCAGCGGTCGTGTCATCCCCACCTCACGTGAATAATGATTCACTTACAACAGTTATACACTTGTCATCCACTTTAACCTTTGGCAAATTCAACCGTTATCAAGAAAATAAAATAAAATAAAATAAAATCTAGATTATAATATGGAAACAAGAATTCTTTATCAATATTGACATAGTACTAATATTTTTATGAGAGAAATTTAAGTTTAAATGATGTAAGAGAGAAAAAAACATAACAATTTTAATCATCCATTATTTTTCACGCTAATATGTCAATAGATTATTAAAAGCTTAGCAAAAATGAATGATAACTGTGAATCCTTACTCATAATGGATCATGTTTTTCCCCCTTAAAAACACAAATTAATTGTAACGTTAATTACTATCAAATCTAAATATTTAAACTGATATGAAAACGTCTAACTATAATATATAAGACAAAACTTCATGTTGACACGTGATACGTCTTCTAACGTACATAATATATTTAAAACTTAAAATTGACATATAACACACCATGTCATGTTACAGATATCGGACACATACCGTAATAATATGTGTAACAAGAATTTAAGATAAAAGTATAATGGAAGACAGAGTTTGAACCAAAAACTTTCAAGCTCTGATATCATCTTAGTTACCATTAAATCCAAAAACTTGAGTTTATAGAAAATGGTTCAACTATAATATTTAAGATTAAACTTGAAGTTGGCACGTAACACGCCCTCTCATATGTATAACTATAATATTTAAGATTTGATGTTGACACATGACATGTCTCATTACGTGTAACGTGGACAAATGTGATGATAAATATCGGACACATACCACTGTAACACATACAACTAGAATTCGAGATATAAGTGGAAGAGAGGATTTGAACAAATGTGGGATACATATCGTTATAACATGTGTAATAAGAATTCAAGATAAACGTGGAATAGAGGGTTTGGACCAAAAACTTTCAAATTCTGATATCATGTTAATTACCAGCATACCTAAAAATTTAGATTAAAACTCAATTATAATATTTAAAACTTAAAATTAACTCGTGACCGCAATAGTTCAAAATAAAAATGCATCACAACAGTAAAGGTTACAAAAACAGAGAATTTATTTCTTAATTTGACCAGCATCAATTATAATTACAAGGGGTTCAAAATAACAACAATAATAATAAATTAAATTAAAATTTGTAATGTACATAAGTTTTTTAATTACAACACTTCGTAATTTCAATATTTTATATATAAATATAAATTTTTTGTAATGAAGACTCACGTTAACATAACCTCGAAAATAATAATTGAACACATGTAATATGTTCTACAATATTGTCTCTTCAATAATGAAAAATATATAGTTGACATTTCTATTATTATTATTATTATTATTATTATTATTATCTTAAAAAAAACCCTAAGATGAAAATAATATCAATGATTTCCATTTTTTAACATAAAAAATATATGGTTTCATATTAGTTTTATTTTGAGTAGTTATTTTGATAATATCCCTTATACTAAAACACATGGAACATGTTCAATATATTGTTTTTTAAATAATGAAAAATATATGGAAATCTATTGACATTTTATTCAACAAAATACAAATATTTAATTTCTAAAAAACAAAATAGAATACAAACATTTAATCTTCTGAAAAAATACAAATATTTACACTTTTCATTTAAGATAACCAGTAGTGGATCACAGATCTGCCTCTTGGATCAGATTCGAGATTTTTCCAACTTAAATTATAGTTTGAGCTTAATTAATTGATATTTCTATAAAAGTTCATGACATGTACAAGTAGTTTTGTCTATCAGTGGGCCTACAACAATGCAAAAAAATTCAAAAGAGAAAAAAGAGAAATAAATAAAAATAAAAGTAAGAACAACCATCCTTTTCATTATACCTTTAGGGATATTATGAAAAATCCTCCTATAAAGTAAAATAATTAGGAACTATCTCGATTTTTTTTATTAGATAAACCGCCCCCTATCAATTAAAAAAACGGATTAGTGTTAAATTTGAATGTCATAATGGTAATTAGATGAGTAATTTTATTTATTTTAATAAAATAAAATAAAATTTTAAAAAATTAAATAATTGAATAATTAAATAAAAATTTGATTAATGATATCTCTACCATTCATCTTGAGATAAATAGTGGAAACTAATCTAAAAAAAATAAAATATTTAATAAAAATAAAAATTAAATAAAATTTTTAATTCACTAGATCTCTTCCGTCCATCTAAGATGGACAGTGGCAATTAATTTTTAAAAAATAATAATAAATTAAATATAAATTAAAAAATTAAAATTTTTTTAAAAAAAAAAAAAAAAAAACCCTAAATCACCTTCAAACCCACCCATTAGCCGTAAATCTCCGTCCCTCCCATTAGCCTTCTCTCCTCTCCCCTTCTCTTCCATCCGTTGTCGCCATCGACTCTCTCTCTTCCCTTTCAAACCCATCAACCACGTCTTTTCTTCTTCTTCTTCTTCTTCTTCCACTCATCTCATCGCCATTGTGTCTTATGTCTACAGTCGATGACTATGGTATCCCTATCTCTATCCATTATCGTTGATTTTGACACACTCATCCCACACATCACCGTTCTCTCTCCCTCTTTTCTCATCGCTCTCTCTCCCATCCCACCTCATCACTTTCTCTCTCATGTCCACCAATGATTGATGTTGGTTTGGGTGACTGATGTTGGTTTGGATTTGATTAGGGTTGACGGTAATGGTAGAGTTGGGGTTTGGGTTTGATTGGGGTTTAACTGTGGTGGTGGTTACGTTGGGGTTTAGGTTTGATTGGGTTTAGCTATGGTGGTGGTGATGTTGGGTTTGAGTTTGATTGGATTTGACGATGGTGGTAATGATGTTGGCTTAGGTTTGTTGCTATGAATTGGTAGTGGTAGTGTTGGGGTTTGATGGCTGGGTTTTTTTTTTATTATTGGGTTTGGTTGTGTTTGTTTCTTTTTTTTTTTTTCATTATCTTTTTATTTTTTGTTGGATTTTTAGGTTTCTGAAAAACCTAGAACTAGGTTTCTAGGTTGCTGGAAACCCAAAATTTCTAGGTTTCCAACAACATGGGTTTCTAGCAACCTAGAAACCCAGTTCCAGGTAACTTGGTAACCCAATTCCAAGTAACTTAGTAACCCAGATAACGTGTTTCTAGTAACCTAGAAACCCATAGTTTTTGGGTTTCTAGGTTGGTTTTTGTGTTAATTAGGTCTTTTATTTTTTTTTAAAAAAATGTGGGGTTTTTTTTTTGTTTGTTTATCAATATTATTAAATAATAATTTAAAGAGTATTTTAGATATTACATAAGTTTGAAGAATATAAGAGGGATTTTCTAGGATCTTAATAAGGTTGTTTCGATCATTTCATGATTTTGGATGGAAAATGTTAACATTTTGGATGGAAAATTAACGGTAGGGAACAGTTCATTTAATGAAAAAAAAAAAAAAAACCATGGGTAGTTCTCGATTATTTTCCTTTCTAGATGAGCTTTTTTATAATATCCCTATTTGTTATTGTCATTATTTCACTTTCAAAAACTTTGAAATTTTAAAGAATTTGTTTAATGATATGGAAAAAAAAATAATAATAATCCATTATAAAAGAGCAAAATTAGTGATTGATGACTTACAAGTTTGGCCGATCGACCAGCATTGGACTGGGAGGGGCACATTGAATATTCATTACTTTTGAATTATTATTTTTTTTCACTTTACTTTTAATTAATAGGTAACTCTTGTATTACTAATTTGATGGGTTATTATCATTTATGTTTATCCATTTTAATTCTAATATTTTTAATCTAGTATAAAAAATATAATTAATTCAATAAAACATAACATTATCAATTTGAATTAGTTATATTAAAATTATTTCTCCTTTTAATAAAACTACATTTTGACCTTTATTAAATGTATTACTTATGAGATATATTTCTTGATTTTAACTCTCTTAGTTATTGAAGATCATAAAATAAATTCATACTTAGTTTTTACTTTTTCTTTTAAAATATTACTACATTTTGAGATTGAGTAAACGAAATATTACTCAAATTTACAATTTATTAGTGCAAATTAGATATAAGCCATAATTTGAGCTCACAATTTCTTTGATGTAAACATGAGACATTTACCAATAAAATAATATTATCTCAATCTAGCATGAATTTATTGTTATTATCGTTATTTTGAAGTAGGAGCTTCTCTATCTGTCACTTAAGACATTAAAATTTAGAATGTAATAATAATAGTAATAATAATAATAATAACACTTCAATGATTTTAAAATTTTGAATAATATTATTTCATCTAAAATCATTTGTTCAAATTCACATTGTATAAGATTTTTAAATTATTTGTATATATCCAATTCACTTTAGTCATCTAATGATTTGAGTATTTTGATATCCTCTCCCCGTTCCATATTTTAAGAATTTAATCATACATTAATATTGTCATTAATAAAACTTATTATGATTAAACTTTTTTCATTATAAACAAACATTAACCCTAAAAAAGTTGAGGTAGTTACAAAAAAAAAAAAAAAAAAAAATTGAATAATGTTACACTACCCAAAAATTTATCCTAATTTATTACCCAAATAATGTGAAAAGTTTATGTGTAATTACTATATCATTTTAAAATTAATGTGATAGCTACAAATCAATATGTCATATCATTTGAATAAAATTTTTTAATAGTTTTTTGAGAAATGTAATATTATTCTAAAAAATAAGCATTATGATGAGAATATAATTCATTTCTTTCACGATACTATTACCCATGTATTCAAGTAATTTTACTGTTAAAAATTATAGAAATATGTTAATATACAGTCCGCACTAAAAAATTATTATATATACAAAAAAAAAAATTATTTTTTACCAAGGAAGTTATACATATGTTGCAATTTGCGTCAAAAGGTTAATAAGAACTAGGTGTATAAATGATTTATTTTGACAATAAAAGTTTTATATTTTTTTAATATTTACTGTAAATTTGCATTTAATGGTAAATATAACTTATTTTTAGTGTGTATATATATAAACAAATTTATGTAAATTAAATTAAAATTAAAATTTTAAAAATCCAAAAATAATAAGGGAGCTACATATCCTGAACCCTGGCAACAACAATCAATAATAAGGGTGAAATTTTAAAAACCTACCTTTAATTTTTTTAAGGGTGAAATTTTAAAAACCTACCTTTAATTTTTTAAAGTAACACTTCTTTTAGTTTTTATTTTTATACAAAAGTGCCACCTACTTTTGGTAGCTTTCAAATGGACAAAAATGTTTTCTATCCTTATTAGAAATGCCAAAAACATGCTTCAAACTATGACAGTGTCAGAATATCAAACGAAATTTCCAAAACTATAAATTTACCCTTGATTTTTCTTTTTTTTTTTTTAAAAAAAAAAAAAAAAAAGTTTAAGACTAGGGCTAGGCAACTCCATATTTGGTTTCTTTTGGAATCGAACTGAACCGATTTTTTTTTTTTTTTTTCGTTCTCAAAATTTATAATCGAACATGAAAAAGCTGAAGACTGAAACCGACCTGAAACGAATACGATCGGTTCGGTTCGTTCTAATCATTTTTGGGCAAAACTTAAAGCAAGTTCAAGAACAAGTTTAAAGAAACAACCAAAATGGAAAATGAAATAAAAATCACAAGTTCGAGAACAAGTTCAAAGAAACCAAAGCAAAGACTCAAAGCAAAGAACCAAAGAATAAAAAAAATAGAAGAAACCAAAGAAAACCAAGTTAAATAACCTAGAAGCTTGGTTGGGTGATAGGGTTTGGTGATAGGCTTGCAGACAAGGCCAATGACAGTGGTTAATAATGCTCGACTAGGGTCAAGACTGGTATTACAATGTTTGACTGTAAGATTTCAATTTGATCATGTACAACACTTGAAAGACAAAGAAAGCAATACAAAACAAGAAGAAAAGGAAACTGAGTAGATAAAGAAAAAACCATGAATTTGAAGAGGAGGGTTTTACACAAAGAGAGATATAGTTTAGGAGAGAGAGAGTGTAAAAGATGGGTGTCGGTGTAGAAGAAGAAATGAAAAACTCAAAAGAAATTAAGGATGTCCGATTGGTTCAATTGAGATTTAGGGTTATGGTATGCGAATTAGGGCACATACATAATTTTGCTATATCAAAAAAAAAAAAAAAAAATGTAAGAATGGAATTGATTTTGGTTTGGTTCGGGTTTGGAATCGAAATTTTATCGATTCTGCACTTGCAGAACCGAACAGTCCTCATTATCTTTATATGACTGAATCTAACATGTAAAATTGGCTCAATTTCGAGTCAATATGATTGGGTCATATATATTTGCTCAGCCTTAGTTGAGACCCAAGTGAAATCTCTACCATCTCCAAAGATAGACATAAAGATTCCGACAACCATCATCAAAATTCAACCTTGATCTTTTTGAAGTAAAATAATAATAATAATAATAATAATAATAATAATAACTCTTTAGAGTTAGAGATTGAAGATGGCAACAACAGACGCCCAGGCCTACTGAAGGGGTGGTGTTGGTTGGGACAACGTTGGTGGTGTGGGACGGCAATGTTGATTGGGTTTGGAATTGGTTAGGGTTGACAATGAAGCATTTTTATGACTTTTTTTTTTCATTTTTTTATTTTATTAAAAATATGGATAGATGATGGAGATGCAAATATTTTAAAATTTATTTTTCATTTTTTAATTTTTAATTTTATTTTATTTAAAAATTTTATTGTAATTTTTTTTTAATATGATCTCCATCATCCAACTAGACGATAAAAATGAATTTTTTCATAAAAATTATTAATTTCATAAAAGTCGAAAATACCCTTATATTAGTTAAGTTTAATTAACTATAACTAATGGAGTGGGGGTTAGGTGTTATAAAAACATAAAGTTAATCTGTCTAGATAAAGTCTTACCTCACGGGAGTATCATGTAATTCCGTCTAACTTTGTTATGAAAATATGTTTTACTTATAATGGACCATTTTTTGTTTGATAATATGAATTTAACTATAGTTGTTCTACGAAGTGATGGTTGACTAACAATATAGGTTGTTTGCGTAAGATTTTTGTAAGCTCCAATAGCTTCCGTGTAATTATTACTACATATGTCATATGAGTGCAATTTCATTAAACCTTATAAGAAAGTTGTACATTTGCTGTATAATTATCTAATTTCATTATAGCTCATAATGCAATAATATCAACTAAACTTGAAATATTACAAATTCACCAAAAATAAAAAAATCCACAACATAAGTATAGATTAACTTCTGCTGAGTAGTCTAAACACTTCTTATTCCGACAAGGGAGAACAACTAGTTTTTTGTTTTCCTTTTTTAACAAATCTGACATTTGGAGTTTGTCGGAAGGAGAGGCTTCTCGAGATCCAGGGGGCAGACCTATCTTGGGCAGAGGCAGGGCACGTGCTACTCCTAAAATGTCTTGAAAGTTGATTAAATTTATAATATTAGTCATTATATATTTAAATATATAAATGAACTGTTACATATAGTTGTGGAAGTGAATGAGATCATTCACATAGAAGTGTATTGATGGCATGAAGTTCGTATTGTATGTGGCAGTGTGGGGGTTTGCATCCCCTGCCAAAACTAAGACCTTGTTTAAAAAAATAATACAAAGTGTGAAGGGGGTTCGAACCCGGGTTAAAAAAACCATGACACAGTGACTCTAACCAAGCAAATTGATTTTGGAATTTGTGGTAATTTGACTTCGTTAGTTCTTATTCTTATTCAAAATATGAATAGTTTTATATAATTATCATGAACTATTTTTCTTACCGTAAATTATATTATGCTTACACAAACTACCGATTAATTTTTCTTTAATTTTTCAAATTTTTTGGTCTTTCTCAAATCCCCTTTATTAGTTAGTGGATGTTGTCGATTTATTTAAAGTTGTCAAACATTTACATTATTTGTGATGGATTGAAAAAACAAAAATCAACAATTTATTTTTCATAAAAATAAGAATTTTGCGGAACATTGAGTTTCAAAAACTTTTTAGAAACTCAAGAACTCAAGATTTATAAAACAATGAAATAAAAATAATATAAAGAAATAAAAATCATATTTTTACCTTCTGTATTGATCTCTGTGGATTGCTCACCACCTTACATTCCTTGATATATCTCGAAACCAAGAAACAAGTGAGTGGGCACAATTATATAGAATTGTGCTCACTTACTTTTTGATTTCTTTCTAAAAAAAAATCAAATTAAATCAATGATTATAAGAAGTGAGTGTTTGATTTTTGGTTATACAAATAACAAAGACACAAATTCTTGTTCTTTGTATTTGTTGAAAAAAACTTTTTCTTTTCTCTTAGTTTTTCTCAAAAACATAGACAACAACCAAAAACCTAGATGTAGAAAAGAAACTTTTTCTTTTTATAGGCAAACAATTAGGGTTTTAATTAATCAATATTAATATTGACCATAATCTTATTATAATTAAACTTTTGCCCCATATAATATAATTAATTCAAAATTAATTCATATTATATTTTGAAATAGAACTTGTAACTTTTAATAAATTAATTCATAATTAATTTATACCAAAGTCACTAAGAATTGGATTCAAGACCTCTTATAAAATTAATTAAATAATTATTAATTCATAATTAATAATTAAATAATTTGAATAATCAATATTATTCAAATACTAAGTGAACACAAATTTTTGTTACTTATGTAACACCTGTAATTGGACGGTCCAATTACAATATTCTATATACATGTTTTTTATAGTAAAATGAGCTATCAAGGGGATCTGATGGACCTACAGTTTTGAGCTCCAATAATATTGGAATTATTAATTAAACTCTTTAATTAAATAATTCACTATTATTAATCTTAAAGTTACTCCACTAAAAACTTAAGATTGCACTCTCAAAATTGTAGATGTTTTTTATACAATCTGAAATTTTTCAGTGTCCATTGATTTAATCACTACATATGATTTGACCCTCCACAAATAGTTCATAATTAGAGCAAGGTCAAATGTCCGTTTTACCTCTCTAATTATTTTTTGATCCTTAAGTACCATTGATTCTCTAATGAACAATATATTCACAACAACTTATGAATTTATCTTTCTGTTTACATATAAACAGAAAGTTGAGCGCTTTTATTGTTCAAGACCTGAATCAATCCTTAAGGAAACTACTTTTCTACTTCTCGCAAGAAGGAGTGGATTCCACTATTGTATAGAATGTTCCCAGCTACTTACTAAATCATATCCCCAAAGTACGAAGTTATTGATCGGGTATCTACACCAATCTCACCCATGTAAATCAAAGGAAATAACTTAACAAGCAGGAGTTCATAATATACTCAAAATTAAGATCAATTCATATATGATCATCTGGTTGATAAATATAAATCTCTAAGGTTAACGGATATTATTTAGAGACTTATATTTATCGTGGTCCAGTCCTATATAATCTTTATTATATAAGGTGCCTCTATTTCCATGTCACCACATGAATAGTCTTGGATAAGACTATCGTATCAAATACGAAAGGGACTGCAACTGTAGATTTACCACAAATAAAGTACCCAGCTTCGTTTGTTTTCTATGGACTCTTTAAATTACTTATCTCAAACTAAATCCACCTGTATATAAAACTTATACACTTAGTTTGAAATTACATCAGTAATCAAGGATGTTTCTCATGATATATACGATTTTTGCAAAATATATAAATTGAATGAAATGAATATTTTATTAAAAATTTATAAAACCGTTTACAATATTACAAGCTCTTAGAGCAGAAACCCCCACAATTTGAAACTAGATTGAAATGTTTTAGGACAAATATTTTGGAAGTTCTTTTATTCTTTTGTTTATGTTGTTCAAATTGATGAGAATCAACAAAGTTTGAGTGAGGAAGAGTGAACTTGTAAGAAAGAGATCCGAAGATTTGTAAAGAGAAATGAGATTCGTGAGTAATTAGAGAAGAGTGAATTATAATTGTTTTTAATTTTAATTTTTGTTTATTTTACTTTATTATAAAGTGTCTTTTCTAATATAAATTTCTAGATTCGCCATTGTCGAGATCAATTTTTCAAGATCAATATTAGAGGTCAAGCATTGTATACTTGTTTTACTTAGATCTTTACACTCATAATCATAACATACCTATATTTACAATATAGGAAGAAATCTACCCTTTCAATTAGAACAACATTATTTCTAGCAATCTAAGTAATTTTAAATTTGTTTTGTATAATTATAATGCAAAGAGCACAAGAATGAATTATTATTATTATTATTATTATACTTACACATTACAAGTACATATAAAATTTTCAGATTCTCTTAATCAAGTCTTTGAGGTACAACCCAAAATTAGAGCTCCTAGAAGTGAGAGGAACACTTTCAGAAGAGGGAGGAGCAACTCATACAAAAGATGGGTAAAATTGACACATTTTGTGGCCACTTGAGTCGAATCTTGAACTTGCATGACAAGCAAGGACAAATGCAGCAACACACCAAACTCCATTAATTATTATTAGAATTAAATACACAATATTTCTTTAGGGTTTATGTTAGCATAGGCGTCTAAACATTTATATTTTTGTAACATCATGACTCCCAGATAACAGTCAACAACTGTTAACTATGACGTTTAACTGGATTTTTTTTTTGTCAAATGATCAAAATATCCTTATTTTTAACCTTCTTTTTTTATTTTTGAAATAATTTTATTTTATTTTTATTTTATCTCTCTTTCCATCATTCACAACTACTCTCTCTCTCTCTCTCCACTAGCCTCCATAAGACCTCCACCACGATCCCCTCTCATGCCCATCACCACCCTCTCTACCAAACCCCACACCGACCTAGTCTCTCTTCTTCCTCTTCTTTTTTTTCTTTTTATTCTTCTCGTTCATCTGGGTTCCATCTTGGTTTTTGGGTGTTGGGAATGAATGGTAGGGGATGATTTTGGAATGAAGTTTGGGTGTTTTTTCGTTCATGGATATGGTGGGTGTTGGGAATGATTGGTGGGGGGTGATTTTGAGATGGTGAAGTTTGAGTGTTTTTTAGTTTGTGGATATGATGGATGTTGAGATTGATTGGTGAGGTGCTAGCAATTAGTGTTTGGGTTGGGATTGATTGATTGTTGTACATTAATCTAGTTTGATTTTGGGGCTGGATTTGATAATTTTGCAGTTTGGGGTTGAAGAACGTGATGTAGAAGTAGTAGTGTTTTTATTTTTATTTATTATTATTTTTTTGATAATGATGCATAATCTGAGTCCCAGATGAACATAATTTGGGTACCCAATTCCTAGATGATGTTCATCATTTGGGTTTCATTCATTTGGGTTTAAAACCTAAATGATGAACATTATATGGAAATTGGGTACCAGATGATTTTTTCTTTTAATTTTTTTTTTTTTTTTTTTTTGGAGAAACTAGGTATCTAGGTCCTCAACAAGATCTAGATTTCAAACCCAAATCTTCCAAAAAAACCAAAAAAAAAAAAAAAACTAGAAAAATGGTGAACACAAACCCAGATCTTCAAACAAATTTTTTTTATCCTTTTTCTTTTTTAAGAAAATTTTAAAAATTAATTTTTAACAAAAAATTATAAAATATCTCGAGGTAAGGATTTTCTTAAAATTATAAATAAATTTTAAGAAAATCCTCTTTTTAACTTTTATTTTTAATAATTTATTATAATGCAAATTCAAATTAATTAAAATTTAAAAGATTTAGGGCATTTTTGTCATTGCATAAAACAACTGGATCAACCATTCATTTTGACTATTATTTGGGGCCATAATGTTACAAAAACCTAAATGTTTAAGCATATGTCTTAAAGTAAGGAGTTTTGTGTATTTAACTTTAATTATTATTATTATTTATCCTTTACAACAACTTTAACTCTAATTATTATTATTATTTATCCTTTACAACTATTAATTTAACAAGTATTAATGGGTACGTAAAGCTATTGTCATGATTCATAAAATCAACAAGCAATGTGTAACACAATTTGAAACTGTTAAATTCAGGAAGAAAATGTAAAAGTTTATTTTTTCAAGTAAAAGTTTTTTATTTGATCCTTTTTTGACTTTAACTTATGCAAATTTATTTTTTTATTCGCATTTATTTTTTTAATCTTTTTCCACAACCTTAGAATTCAAAATGAGATTCGACATACAAGATTCGAGTTAAAAGAAAGTTCAGAAGTAATATTTAGAGCAAAAGTAAGGTTAAAAACAATTGACATTTTGTGTCACTTGTTATCACTAATGTCTATAATAAGTAAAGGTTTTTTTTTTTTACCTTTTAAACAAAATTTAGAAAAAGAATTATTAATTAGAAGTAATATACCAAGAACACAATACAATGAACTAAATTAGAATGGAAGAATTTGTCTATAAAATCATTAGATCGAATATATTATCATAATTCAACCTTATCAAAAAGTTAAAACAAAGAACTTGCAATGAGAGTTGGTCAATGGCATGGTGATAACGCCACTGACTTTGGTGCTTTAGGTGCCTGCTTCGACTTTTGCCAATGACAAATAAACCTCTCTTTCACCATATAAAAATATATGAGTTGTCCCCCCACCTATGTATGGGTTGATCCCTTCCGTACGGGAGCCATTTCTCGGCTCACGTCTTAGAGTCAAACCTCGCTTGGTCCAAACTGATCATTAAGTTTATTCCAACCACAAAAAAAAAAAAAAAAACGTCTTAGAGTCAAACCTCGTTTGATCCCGATTGATTCCTAAGTTCATCCCAACCATAAAAAACAAAAAAAAAAAAAAAAAAAAAAAAAAAAAAAAAAGAACTTACAGTAACTTATGTAAAAATTTGAAAATCATCTCTTTTATTTCACAAAATATCTTTTTTTTGGTTGTTCATAAAGCGACTAAAAAAGTTCTCTAATATTTTAGTAAATACAGTAATTAATAAATTAGAAAATCAATTTCTTTGTTAGGAGGATTCACAATTAGTATACGCAACCTAATTTTTAAAATTAAAAGACAAATTAAAAAGTTTTGCCCCGTTTTTTTATTAAAAAAAAAAAAAAGGAAGGTTTTTTACCATTACCACTAAACGGTCAATTTTACTAGATTTGGCTTTTGAAATGATAAAAGCACCTTTCAAATCAAAGCAAATTAAATGAAAGAAGTAAGCTTTTGAAAAATAATAATAATAATAAAGTTAGATGGTGGATCGTCAATTTTACTAGATTTGACATTTAAAATTATAAAAATACCTTTCAAATCAAAGCAAATCAATAAGAAAAGTAAGCTTTCGAGAATAAATAAATAGTGGACGCTATCTATTTTTTATTTTTTAAATTTCTTTTTAAAAAATTCATATTGTTATTTAAATGTAAAAGTAGATGACATCTTTTAACTGTTTAGATTATACTGTTTGTGATATAAATTGAATGGAGGATTAAAATGATATACTATTAAACATGAATGATGTATTTGACCAAATTGAAAATGATGAAAAAGAAGTAATATTTTACAAAGCCATAAAAACTATTTTGGAATTTTACTCTTTACTTACTGCCATACCATTTCCGATGGAGTGCTTTGAAACTATTTTACTATTATACTACTATGATATTTTAAAAGGAAGAATGGTTAATAACCCCAACTTTTGATAAAATGACGAATCAAATCCTCTTATTTAAACAACAAGCGAAAATCTCCCTACAATTAATTGATCATTATTTGACTTAGGTTAAAATAAATGTAAAAATCTGGGGCTTATAAAATATTTTGATTTTATTGTATCCCTAAAGTAAATGACTAACCTATTCCATTAAAAGAAGGAAAGAGTTTATTTATTTTTTATTTTTATTTTTAGTACACATATTTATCACAAATATCATATATACCGTGTAACTTATCAGACACTCTTAATCAAGGTCTTTGAGATATAAGGACTTTGAGATATAAGGAGCCCCTAAAAATGAGAGGAAGTCCCGACATCGCGTTGAAAAATTACTCTCAACTCAAAAGCTGTTAATGCAGATCGAATAATAGAAGCTTGGCTGAAATCAACCAAACTCTATGGGCTGAGTACCACTGCACCAGACAGCTCTGCAAAGAAGGAAAGAGCTTTATTTAGCCAAGAGCCAACACAAATAGCTGGTTGCATAATTTAGATCAAGGCGCGTGGAAATGTCCCAATAATTTGGAAATTAATTTATGTCTTGAATTGATTATATATAATTGATCATCATGTGGCCTCCTTCCCCGAAGCTTGGCTCGTTGAACAGATGGAGGAGCTGATGCCTCCACCTCTATTTTCATTTTTTTTTTTAATCATAATTTTTTTTTTAAAGTTATAATATTAAGTTTTAGTATTTTAAATATAAATTTACATTTCCATCTTTTATATAATCCAACATCAAATATAGAATTATATTAAACTTAATTTAATCCAAGCCAATACTATTCAATATAGCCAAATCTAATAAAGTGTTCCCAACACACCCAACGTGCAATAAGTCTACTATAAAATTTATGAAGTAATAAGATATGTCTAAATCACAGATTTTGTTAGGTAATGACTTTTACTGCCACCAGTCATACAACTATATTAAAACTGTCATTATATTATTGAAGTTTATTAAATTATAATTATTCAAGTTATTGAAAATTTTAATACATATAATAAGATAAGGTTGATTCGATGGCCACTAACATAGATGAAATTGTTAATATTTCAAATTACAAATGAAGTTCGACTTTGTGTATATCAAGTTAATTTTTAAATTACAAATAAAGTCTGACTTGATGTGTACCAAAAAGTATTTATTTAAAGCATTTAATTCTACAATTTTGATAGTCATCAAAATAATGATATATATATATATTTTTTCTATCAAGGAAGACAATTTAAAGTTTAATTTTTCAAGTAAAAGATATTTGCTTGATACTATTTTGACTTTCAATTGTGCAAATTCACATTTTTCTTGAGAGTTGATAAGTGGCGTGGTGGTAATGCCACTGATTTGGTGTCTATGGGTTCAACTCTTATCAAAGCAATAAACATTTTTTCCACTATATAAAAATATATGGGTTGTCTCCCTATCTTATGTGGGCTCTCGTTCCCACCTATGTATGGGTTAATCCCTCTTGTATGGGAGTTGCTACCTGAGTCGTGTCCAGAGTCAAACCTCATTTTATTTCGATTGATCCCTGAACTTGTCACAACCAAAAAAAAAAAAAAAAAAAATCATATTTTTCTTCATATATATATATAAGCTACAATTGGTGGATGTTTTCAACCAATTTGATGGATCTTTTCCGCCAATTTAAGCAACCATATTTTATGCATAAAATTGTGAGTATCAGTTGAATGAAATAAAAAATATATACAAGCAAAAAGCAATTTTACCTTCTCCCATTTACTCTCTATCTCCCCCTGATCTCCTTTACTTTAATATTGTTTTCATTGATCAGTGCATGAGCAATTTGCTCCTCTCGTTTTCAATCTCTCTCTCTCTCTCCAGTTTACTCATTTTGTTTTATAATCTATTTCTTTGTTTATTATTTCTAATACTGCTCACTATCTGTCTTTTACTTTGTTTCTCATATCTGACTCCCCTTTCTCATTTTAATTTATATTCTATTTACTTATTTTATAACAACAATATTAATATATAAGTCTTGAAATGATTGTTATACATGTGATAGATATGCATTGAAGTTAAAGGTCATTTACTTCTTTTAAATTTTAATTTAATTATAAACATATTTGCTTAATCTAAATAGAAGGTTTTTCATAGGACCTAGCATGATCCGATTCGGTTTGGTTTAAACTAGAACTAGACCAAACTAAAAATTTCGGTTTCAAAAAATATAGGACCAATTTTTTCTCTAGATCAAACCAAACCAAATTAAATTAGTCTAGTCCGATTTGGTTTGATCTAATAAATATTGATTTAATTTGAGCTTAGTAATTGTGATTACGTAATTGAGAATTTATATAAAATATTATTCTCATTCTAAATGAATATATAAAGTCTATTAAATATTAAGTACAATTTATATCATATTCATTATTTTAAATTAAAATATTGGGAGTAACATGTAGTAATATATATTGTCTGTTCAAGGTATTAGGCTTGCAGTTTGGTTTGTTCTTAATAAATTTGGACCACAAATTGAATCAAATCATACGATTTTGTAAAAATAAAACCAGGCGGTGAATTTTTTTTTTTTTTTTTTAAATTAAGAAACCAAACAAAGTCATGCGGCTTGGTTTGATCCGGTTCGATTCAACGATTTATTGGCCTTTTTGTCCAACACTAGTTTTTCACAAATGTTTAAGCTTTTTCAAGCTTAATAAATGAGTGGCGACATTTACACCCCTCAAAAACTATGCACCCCCCATAAAAATTATTGTTTAAAAATTTTTAGTATTGCCCTCTTCAGCAACAAATGTCTCCTCCAGCCCTTTTTGCAACTGACTGATCTTTGAATCAAACCCAGAAAGATCAGTAGCACCAGCTTGAACTCCTTGTTACACTCCTTGGTAGCAACTTCGATTTCAATCGCCTTATTAATCAGCAACTTTGGCTTGTTCGGATCAAACAAAAAGAGCGTTAGGACCAAACAAGGACCCAGCCATGTATTTTATAAACTTCTCACCTCCATCAACTTTGAGGTGTGTAAATGTCGCTACTCCTAACAAAATATTATTGAGATGGTGTTGGCCCAATAATATATCAAACATATGTCATAATTAATTTAGTTTAAATTTCATATTACATCAAACATGTGTCTAATTTAATTTTATTTTATTTTATTCAATCTACTTTTATTTCGTAACGCAGGTCCATCCAATTTTACCTGTGAAACGCGTCATTGATGTTGGTTGCCTAAATTAAGCCTTGCTTGGCCAGTGGCTATCAACCAGATTGACTTGACTTCTGGCTCCCCTCTATGACAAATATTCTAGGTTCATTGCATGTGTCCTACTGTTAAATCAAGATATTAAAACATGCTCTTTTAGCTAATTGCCACACGCTTTGTCAACTCAACCAAAATTATATAAAATGCAATCAATTTGAAGTCATTTTCTTCCATCTTTCTAATTGCATATATATTTTAATAATTGATCAAACTTTTTCCATATCAGAAGGCAAAATTCTCAAGAAAGAGATGTCAATGATTTTGAGTTAAAATTAATTAATTTTGGCGGTCCAATGAAACAGGCATGCAATGACGTTTAACTGCAGTTTAGGCAGCCCTTATTTTGTTTTTTATGATGACGTTTAAAGTAAAGTTTGTCTGCTAGACAATGACTTTTTTTTGGTTATGAACCGACTAGTTTGAAATCCTATTCAGTCCCTTTCGCCAACTTGTCTTGGATTAAGACTCTTTTGTTTGATAACTCAACTATAATTAACTTGAGAAAATTACAAAATTAACTTTTTTTTTGTGGTTGAAGTTGAAAAATATATATATATTTTTTTCAGATTCTCTATTTTTATCAAATGTATTTTTATTCAAAAACAATTTTTCTTACATGATTTTGAAAAAGGGATTATTATTCAACTTGAACTTAAAAAAAAGGTCATTTATAAATAAAAACTCTACAACTTCATACATTGCATTTGCTTGAGATATGTAATTTAGGGATTTTTTTATAATAAATGACCATTTTTTAGGTCTAAGTTGAATATTAACTATTTTTTTAAAGTGATGCAAGGAAAACTGTTTTTGAACAAAAATATACATGATAAAAATAGAGAATCTGAAAAAAAAAATTACTTTTTAACTTCAGAAAAAAAAAAAAAAGCTTACGTCCACAATTATCTCTATAATTTATTGTTGTATATATTGTGTCAAGTTATTGTTATAAGAGCATTGAGTCAAGCCATCTCAACCAATTTGGCTAAATTTTGTTGATACATAAATTGGTCATGATAGGAATTGGCATATCAAATTGAGAAATGAATACAATTTGATTCAATCGTTGGATGGTTTGGATTCAATTTGATTATGGGATATGCTAATTTCTCCCCCAACAAACTTAATCTCTTATTCTAAAATTGAGATAAGTTTGTATCAAAAATAAAATTGAGATAAGTAATGTCAATCTAATCCAATTGAGATAAGTCATGCCAGTCCCTTTCACCAACTTGTCTCGGGATTAAGACTCTTTTGTTTGACAACTCAACTACAATTAACTTCATAAACTATATTTGCATGAGATGTATAATTCATTGATGTATATGTTGGGAAAATTAGCTCCAGAACCTCTCTTAAAAACCTTATAAAGGAATATAAGAAATAATATAGGAATGAATTAAAAAATAATTATAATTATCAAAACATAAAAATTTACGTTGAAAACTCCAAAAATTTACGATGAAGGCAATAGGCCATGAATAAACTGTTTTGACAAGTTTTATCATCAATCAACTGACTTTTGCATCAAATATGAATTTAACGAGTGGCCTAATGTGTTCCTTTATTATATTATAAACTCACCAACTTCTCAATCAAACATGGAACAACGTGCAACCCATGACTTAGGCAAAACCTTCTATGTAATTGTACAAATGTTCTTTAGTAAAGAGGTTGACAATATTCACCAAACACATTCGAATTGGGATGATCGGTTTATCAAAGATATAGTATCATGTTAATTGAACGGATTTAATTGGTTCGGTCCTCGATTGATTATATATATATAATATATATCAAATTCATTTGAAAAAATTATCGATTAACTTCGATGATTTGAGAATTAGATATTCTAGTAATGGTTTAATTTACTAGTAAAATACTTCTTTTAATGGTTAAACTTTAAGTGTATATAAGCTTCTATTTACCTTTTTTCTTTTAAAGAAGAAAAAACAAAGCTTGATATAACATGTGTTTGGTAAATACTCTCTTATTCAATAAATTTAGCTTTTTCACGATAAATTTTAAGAAATAGACAAATTTTAGAAGTAGGTAAGAGGCTATTTGCACTTTTTTTTTTCTTTGAAAGAGGTTACTTTCACAATTCTTATTATGCTTAAAGAAAAACTTAACTTAGACGAAGTTCATAAAGCACACTCATTTATTAGTATTTTAAACTAAGTATGAAAACAATATTTTAGTAAAATTTCTATCTACACAAATTTAATAATTTGCTTAAAAAAAAAAAAACCCAATTAGAACATCCAAAGAGGAAAGCACTATCTAGTAACATTGTTTTCTTAGATACCACCTATCTATAATAGCATGAGACTAAAAACAATAATATTACTTTATTGAATAAACATTCTCTACCGTCAAGTCACACTGAATCTAATTGGATGTATTATTTCGGTTATTAAATCACCCCGATCAATCAATGATTCCTTTACTAATATTGCTTCTTTTTTTTTTTGTTTAAAATCATTTAGTAATATTTCAGACCCTCATATTTCAAATAATAATAATAAATAAATAAAACCCTCATTTATTAGTCTTGTAATTTGTAAAGCCCAAACTGGCCCTTCATCTTAACAGGCCAGCCCGCCCACTATTTTGTAACATTGGTTTCTTAAATACGACTTGTATATAGCAACATCAACTAGAACCAATAATATTACCTTATCTAATAAAAATTCTTTACCATCAAATCACATTGAGCCTAATTAGATGAGTGTTCTCTATCATTAAATCAAACTGACCAATCAATGATCCCTTTACTAATATTACCTTTTTTAAATAATAATCATTTAGTAATATTTCAAACCCTCATACTTCTAAAAAAGAAAAAAAAAAAAAAAAAAGTGCAAACCTGCCCTTCATCTTAACAGGCCAGCCCAGCCCACTTCACTCTTTATTACCTTATCGAATAAATATTTTCTATCATCAAGTCACACTAAACCTAATTGGACGAGCGTTCTCCATCATTAAGTCACACCAATCAATCAATGATCCCTTTACTAATATTACTTCTTTTTTTTGAAAAAAAAAAATCATTTTTAATATTTCAAACCCTCATATTTCAAAATAATAATAATAATAATAATAATAATAATTTTAAACCCTCATATTTCAAAAAAACAAAACATAAAAAAAAATTCAAACCCACATATATTAGTCTTGTATGGCCCAAAATGGGTCCTCATCTTAACAGCCCAGCCCAGCCCACTTCATTCTCTCTACTTGTTCCTGTGCGTGCAGGTTTACAGAGACGACCAAGCAAGCACCTAGAAAGCGAGAGGGTTTTAGCAGCAGAGAAGATGACGACTAGAATCGCACCTGGAGTGGGAGCAAACTTGCTGGGCCAACACTCCGCCGAGAGGAACCAAGATGCCACTGCTTATGTCGGCAATCTCGACCCCCAGGTACCCACTTCACTTTCCTCTTTTATATACCATCCGGCTCTGTGTATTTTTTTTTCTGCTTCTTATTCCTTCAAAATCAAAGCTTTTTGATGTCCTTGTAATGGGGTTTTGCAGGTCTCGGAGGAGTTGCTTTGGGAGCTGTTTGTTCAAGCAGGCCCTGTTGGTATGTTCTGTGTTCTATGTTCTAGGTCTTATCTCAAAAAGTAAAACCCTCATATTTTAGAATTCAATGGAGTTGCTTGTTATTGATTAGTGTTGAGATTTTATAGTGATGCAAGATTAATAAAGGTTGAGAATACACTTTTTTGGTTAATGTTTCTTTAATTTGGTTTTGCAAATGTTGTTAAAGATTATGTTTCCATGCGACGGGAATTATTGGCTAATGTGATGCTTGTATGGTTGGTACTGATTTATGACATATAAAGTTAAGAGTGATTATAATGGTGGTATCATTTTCGAGAGAGAAAATGCTTGAACTCTTAAGATTTTGTGATGATATGAAGAGTTTTTTTATATTAGAGATATAACCTTTTGATTTAAGGTAGCTAATCCCATGGATTTTGATCATCTTTCACTTGATCTTATTATTGTGTAAGTTGTTCAAGACCAAGACCGTCGGCTAATTAGCTAATAAATTTGTTGTTGCTATTTTACTTTTATCTTTTTCTGTCTCTAGAATTTTTTTTTTTGGCTTTTTAGGTTGCTGTTGCCTTGATGTTATTGAGTTTCACAGTCATGTACGGTCAAAGTTATTATACTGGTTTTGGAAATTATCTTCAACATGAATCAGCTGGTTTGAAAGTTCTATTACTGTGTCTGTTGCATTGAGATCAGTATGGAAATAATTAGAAGGTTGGGGGAAAGCCATAAAATGTAGAATTATTAGTGCTGAAAACATGATTCTGTTAATGCCAGTCTCACATTTATTTCATGATGCATGTATTAATCTTCTCTCTCTCTCACACTTCTTGTTGCAGTCAATGTGTATGTTCCAAAAGATAGAGTGACAAATCTTCATCAAGGATATGGATTTGTAGAGTTCCGAAGTGAAGAAGATGCTGACTATGTAAGTATAGTTCATGGCCTGCAACCCAACATTCAATAGTCGTTACATAGTTATCTAAATTATACAAAGTTCAACTTTGAAGTTCAGCCACTCAGCTGTTTCCATAATCAATGATGATTTTTTGTTTTTATATATCTACTTTTATAAATGTGCATGCAGGCAATTAAAGTGCTGAATATGATTAAGCTTTATGGGAAGCCAATACGTGTGAATAAGGTATGGAGTTTCCTTTCCCAAGCTTTCACTTGTCATATTTCTTATGCTGGTTGCTGCATGACATAATTATGATGTGAATATAAATTTGTCCTCAGCCCTTTCTTGAAGTTTCTGTATGTTTTTATATGCATTCCAGTGGCTAAGCAAGGTCGCTAAAATTTATGTTCATTGGTTCAGGCATCCCAAGATAAAAAGAGCTTAGATGTGGGGGCAAATCTTTTATTGGAAACCTTGATCCTGTAAGTTTCTTTATTTTAAACTTAGCATCGTATGTTTTAACTTATGACTTGTGAGTGACCTGGATGTTCTTTTCAGGATGTGGATGAGAAACTATTATATGATACTTTCAGTGCATTTGGAGTCATTGTTACAAATCCTAAGGTAATGCCATTCATGTTCTTATGGTTTAATAAGCCATTTTTTTTTTTTGAAAGAGGTTTAATAAGCCATTTTAAACATTAATTTTTTGATATGTTGATATGCAAGTCTACATGTCTTAGTCTGTGTTTGTGAATGTCAAGCAAGTCTACATGTCTTGGTCTGCGTTTGTGAATGTCAATATATAATTTATTCTATGGTATAAAGTTCCATACCAGTTCGCCATCTGTTGTTGACATCTACCCTTCTTGAAGTTGAACTGAGTATCCGTTTGTGATAGGTGATGAGTATGTTATTATGCGATTATACTTGGAAGGTTTGCTGAATTTTGCTGCAGCCTGAACTTAGTACTCGTTTTTGTTTTAATGGTTTTAAGGTGATGATGTCATCATATGCTGTCATAATTTTTGAGTCATTTACCTAAGTATCATAGATATTGTGTTTTTACTGTGAAGGAAACAGATAGGGTCACACCTATTGTTGAAGGAGAGGAGTCACAGTAATAGCGTATATACCTAATGTAATTTCCTTGCCATCTTCATTTTCAAATCAACATTCAAATCAACATTATTACTTTATTTGGTGGATCTGTTCTCATGAAACTGGTAAATAAGGACCGAGGTGGAGCTGAATAGAAAAACAGACATTTAAAGGATTTGGAATTAGTCTCAGTTGTCCAAAATCTATGGTCTTAGTTGTGTTCGGCTGAGTATTGGATTATTTTACTTTTTTCAGGAATCGTAATTGGATTTCAACTGTTTATATAGTTTTAGTTAAAGGGATATGTATGTGTGAGGACATTGGCAGAAAAGTTGATTGCATAGTTGACAAGCACAATCTGAATTTGGAAAGGTTGTATTTCTGGATGACAATAGGAGAATTTTGGGAAATCTATGTTATTGTTAACCATGAAACTCCTGCACTTTATTTGTTGATAAATTATGGATCTAGTCAATAACCACACTTGGTGTTGTTTAATTTTGGACTGCTTAGCTTGGTCTTGTTATCAGGTGATTTATGGGATTTTCAGGTTTGAAATGCACATGTGATTTTATTTCTGAAGAATTGTATGTAATACAAGTAGTAGTGGGTTTTGTAGATATCTTACTACATCTTGCGATTTGTGAGTGGTATTAGTGGCTTCAAAATGTCCAGACAGGAGAAAACAACGTATAATATTATACCTTCGTTTTAACCCAATTTCCTTAGTTTCTCTCTTGCAAACTTTTTGCTTCATTTACATTTGTATGTTGTGGTGATATTTTTTTGCTATTTGAGTTGATGTTTGCTTGTCTACTTTCAGATAATGAGAGATCCCGACACTGGAAATTCTCGTGGTTTTGGTTTCATTAGTTATGATTCTTTTGAGGCATCAGATGCAGCTATCGAGGTATGTCCTTCACATATGGTAATCATTTGCTTGAAAAATATCTGCCATTCCAATTTCCATTATTCGTATGCTGCATATAAGTCTTATTAAGTGCTGATGGTCAATGATGGTCTGTTGAAGCTTGGTCACAGTTACTGCCATCTTGTATGACATTACTATTACTTATATAAGATATTTGTAATGCTTGAAACATTTTTCCAAGTCAATAGGTGTGAGTGCAAACTGTGGTTTGGTTTGTCTATCCTGTTCGAATGTTGGGTTCATTTTGACAGATTTCTTCTGTTGTTATAGGCAATGAACGGCCAATACCTTTGTAACCGTCAAATTACTGTCTCATATGCGTATAAGAAAGACACGAAAGGGGAACGCCATGGTACTCCTGCAGGTGAGGTTTTTTACTCAATTCTGCTGCTATTTTTATGCTTTGCCATTTTGTTAGGCTCATCATTTAAATGGTTATCATTTAAAATATCACCATGATTATAATTTCCAATTTGAAAGTGCTGATCATCCCACGTAGATATTCTTCGGCATTTTACAGTTGAGATTCAAATTGAACATCCCATTTCTAACAAAAAGAAGTCTGCTAATTAAATTTAATGCAGAGAGAATTTTGGCGGCAAACAATCCGAGTTCTCAGAAGAGTAGGCCCCACACTCTATTTGCCAGCGGACCTCCAACACTTCAAAATGTCACCCAGGCCAACGGTAATGTCGGTGGACCAGTGCCTCCACGTCCCTTCGCTAATGGTGCTGCTCCTGGTCCAATCCCATCCATTCGCCCGCCACCCCCACAAGGTGCAGCCTTCCCACCTGTTCAGGTACCAGGGCAAGGAGCTTGGCCTGGTCAGCCACAGCAGTTAGGCCAACCAGTCCCACCACCAGTCATGCCCCCACCACCTGTTCAGTATAGACCACCTCCGCCAAATATGCCACCACCGCCTCAGCAACCAGGTTCAGTGCTTCCAAGGCCCCCTCCACAACAACCAATGGGAATGGGTGGCCAACCACCTGCCTGGCGGCCGCCACCACCACCACCACCCCAGCAACAAATGGCAAGGCCCCCCATGATGTCAATGCCACCGCCGCCTCCACCCAATGTACCGCCACCACCTCCAGCTTCAAGTTAAAGAACTAAGTCATTCTATATAATGTCCATAACTCAATGATGTCCTGACTGTCTTTTGCTTATTGTTTGTTGTAGAAGTTTTTGTTTCTTCATTAGGATTAATACATGCGGGATATGCTCTAACCTTTGTTATAATCCTTGCACGCATCTGAAATTATAAATTGAGAGGTTTAGTCCCCATTTTTTAGATGACGATACCTTGTTTGCTCACTAGTTAAAGTCTTGTGTTGCAAAAATCATGTGATCCAAGGGCTAATAGTCCAGTACTTAAATTGTTTGTGTTAATTGTTGAGGCTTAGATATTTGTTAATATATAAACATAAAAAAATTTTAAATCCACAATTGATATTAAATGGACTTATTACATGGTGTCCAAGTCTTGCACTCTTAACTGTCAGAATTTTTATATGAATTTGAAATTCTTTTAGAAGGATCGTGAATATCATAGTTAATTTGTCCCTTTTTTTGTTTAGCACGAACATCCAACTTCTAAACATGAAATTTATTAAGTAAACAACATGGTTCAAGCTATTTTAAGTGTTGTTTAATCTTTCAAGTAAATCGATCTACACTTCCTTAGAGATATGGTTGCTTCTGGTCAATTGGGGATTGGATATGTTCATTGGAGGGGGAGTGAGAGTAGCGACAATACTAAGCGTCTCGCAGCAGCACTTCAAGCTGGTGTGCAATTCTGAGGCGGTGGCAATGCCAAGCATTTTTGATGCACACCTAACACATTTTCTAAGACAAAATTCAAACTTACTGATCTCAATCAGTCAAGTTTGAGGGGGAGTATCAAGGCAGAAGGTTAATATGGACTGGTAGTTAAGAAGTTAGTCAAGGGTCAACAACAAACCATGGTTAAGTGAATCAATAATTATGGTAGTTAAGAAGTTCATGATCAGTCTTCTTCTCCTTCTTCCTTCTTGAATCTTCTTCTTGTTCTTCAGTCTTGACAAACAAGCAAGAAAGTGTTCACCATGGATGCTCTGCACTTGCTTGGTCTACTGGTCCCCATCCTTCTTATAGTCTACCAATTCACCTCAAATAGAAGGAATCAACACAAAAAAAACCTGCCTCCAAGTCCTCCCGGTCTTCCTATAATAGGTCATTTCCATCTCTTGAAAATGCCCATACACCAAGCTCTGAACGACCTCTCCAATAAGTATGGTCCAGTTTTGTTTCTCCGTTTGGGTTCACGCCCAACACTGGTACTGTCCTCTCGTTCAGCCATTGAACGGTGCTTCGCAAGCAATGATATCATCTTTTCCAACAGACCGCTCTTGCCGTCTAGAAAGCCTTTAGAGTTCAACAAAAACAGTCTAGGAGCTCCCTACGGCGACGATTGGCGCAACATTCGCCGTTTCTCTGTCATCGAAATATTTTCGGCCAGGCGTCTTCAAATGTCTTCAGAAGTTCGCGCCGAGGAAATTAGATTCATGATCAAGCACTTGTGCAAAAGTTGCTTTAAAAAGGTTGAAGTAAAAACGTATTTTTACTTGTTGTCTTTTAATATCGTATTAAAGATGGTTGCAGGTAAAAGGTGTTTCGAAGATGAGGAAGTGGACTCAGAAGCAACAAAAAGCAAGCTGGATGATCTTGTGGAGATGTTTCGTCCCACAACGACCTTGGCTTTGGGTGACTACTTTCCGTTTCTGAGGTGGTTGGCCTATTATGGTGAGGAGAGGAGGCTCCTTAAACTGCGCAGAAGAGCGGATGCATTTGTGCAGGCTCTGCTTGATGCTCATCATCAAAACAATTCAGCTGACGGTCCGAAGACTATCCAAACCATTATTGATGTTATGTTGAAGTTGCAAGACTCTGAACCTGAATTTTACACAAATGCTACGATTAAAGAAATTATGCAGGTAATTAAACCTTGTCAGTTTATTGAAAGAGTAAGTTTATCATCAAAATCGATTTAAAACTAGAAATAGAGATGCCAGTTACATAACATAAACATTAACCGTTGGTGCTGTAGGCCATGTTCATGGCAGGGACACACACCACAACGAACACGAGCGAACAGGTTGTCTCACAGCTGATGTCACATCCGGATGTCTTCCAAAAGGCAAGGGACGAGATTGACAAGCATGTTGGAAACTTGAGGCTGATAAGTGACACTGATCTTGCTAAGCTTCCATACCTTCATTGTATTATCAACGAAACGCTTAGATTGAGCTCTGGAGGCGTTCTACCGCCACGTGAGTCGTCTGAGGATTGCATGGTAGAAGGGTACCACATCCCGCGGGGCACACACTTGTTGGTGAATGCAAAGGCCGTGCATAGGGACCCTGAATTATGGCCAGAACCCGATAGGTTCAAGCCTGAGCGACTCCTAGAGAGTAGTGTAGAAGAGAAGGGGAAGATTAAATTCATTGCATTTGGTGTAGGTAGAAGGATATGCCCCGGGGAAGGCTTGGCCATGAGAGTCATGGCATTGTCCCTTGGGACATTGATACAGTGCTTTGATTGGGAAGATGCCAAAACCAACCACAGCAATCCGGAGAAGGAGAAGTCTGTTGAGATTGTGTTTCGACCTCGCGAAGCGCTTTCTAATGTGCTCGCTCAGCTTTGATTTGGCTTCTTCTGAAAAGTTTATGTTTCATATACCATTCTGATTTTGGTTCCAGTCATTTGCTTCCCCTGTGTGTAACCGTGTGGTTGATGTCATTACTTAGTACTGCTGCCAAGTTGAGTCTGTATTTCATTGTGTTACTCAAATGGATTTGCTAGATTTGATTGTTACAAATGATATTATGTGATTTATCAATCGTTGTTAGGCTGAACGAATTATTAATTATTAACAAGGGCTCATCTAAGCTTTCATTGAGAAATAACAGTCTTCAAATCAAGGGTAATGGTGTGTGCCTGCAAGACATGACTCATACCTTCTATTAAAATTTGGCACGCTATCATGTTGGGAGTTCATGTGTGGCTCTTTTAAAAGCCACATGTGGACTTGAAAGAATAACCACAAGTTGTGGTCAATCATGAAAACGCAGCACACAAAAGACAATACTGGATAGGCGAAACAATTTTGTGTCACGTATACAAGCCTTTTTCTTGGAGAAAAACACTGCTGGCTTTTATGAGGGAATACCGAGAACAAGAGACAGGGGATTTTAATGTTGTAAGGCCCCTGTCTATTCTTGTCTGATGCTGATATATTGGTAAATACTGATTTTCCAAGATGTTATTCAAATTTTTCTACCCCTGCTTGTATCGGAAGCTGATTACTACATCATCAAAAGAAATATGAGGGTGATTTCTAAAGATTTATTGTTGCGATTAATCTGACTTCAAATCCCAAGGTCTCTTATTGTGATTAGTTTGACATTTTGACTACAAATAATTTTTAAAATTACTTTCATGGAGATTGGAGCTGCATTTGGTAGCTGTCAAAATTTAATAAATTTTACAATTTTACATTTACATGATCCGTCTAAAAGTGTTGTTATTTATTTATTTTTATTTATTGACATCATGACATAATATTATCAGAATCAGTTGAGATAAGATTTTGATGCACAGTTTGGATCACTACTCTCAGAAATGAAAGAGTGCAACCCACATAGTATAGAAAAACTACCCATAAATTAAGTGGGAAAACTCTCCTTTTATACAATGTCATCAATCAATTTATATATATATATATATATATAAACCACTAAAATGTCTTACAAAAAATAAAAATCTATAAAAAAAATTAACATACGATGATAAAAAATAAAATTATTAAATACTAAGAATTAACTAAAATTTATGACAAAAAGATAAAAAGAAAATAGAAACTTTTTTAAAACTAATAAATGAATAAAGCCTACAAATGATACAATCATGTGCTAATTAAAACCAAAAAACTTGGTTCCTTCTAGCCCGTATAAAAGTGATCAAAGGTATGTACATAAAATTCGGATTCTCTTCTACCCTTATTTTTTATCTTGACTTTTTACGAAAAAAGTTTGAGTTCTAGTGATGCATGAGAAAGAAAAAATGTAACAATATTCTTGACTATCTTTTTTTTTTTTTTTTATGTTAATATATTACTTGATTATAAAAAATCTAGAAAAATAAATAGTTAGAAAAGATCCTAACTCGTATATAACAGATAATAACTTTTAGATGACATATATAAACTTGTATAAAATGCATGTTAAAAAGGAATGGGTCAAAACATTCATTGGGTGGAGAAAACTTTGTTGGAATGTTCTCACATTGATGTGGTGAAACCGTTTAATAATAGCATGCTACTTCCTAATCTCATAATCTACCTTGAAAAAGTATAATTTACCTTGAAAAAGTAACCAATTCCGATCGATGCAAATTAGTGGGATAGGGCCCATTTTATTGGATGTTCTCACTATTAGTTTGTACAACATATAACAATTTTTAGGTGGCATATATAAATTTGTATAAATATGCTTGGTTGGAAAGGAATAGGTCAAATTCATTGGGTGGAGAAAATTTTGTTGGGATATGTTATTACAATTGATGTGGTGAGACTATTGCTACATCCTAATCTCATAATTTACCTTGAAAGTATCCAATTCCAATGTAAAGTTAAGGGACATGACCCCATTTTATTGAACATTCTCACCATTAGTTTCGTGAGGCCATTCCACGTAAGTTTTTTCCCCATTAGATGATGGTTATGGGTAAGAATGAAATGGTCAATAAGCATGCCTCCAAGGGTGACAAAAGTGATCCTTGGTTTTTTAGCTCTCTTATACTCTCTTTTTGTGTATATTTCACCTAATTAATAAGTTGAATTTCAATTGAAATGACACCTTAATTATGAATAGAAACACAAATACAAAAGAAAATGCTACCCTATTTATGTATAAAAATACATTATTGTTCTTCGAACATCGCGAATACAACATAAAACATGGCAGGTTACATGTGAAAATGCCACCTTATTAATGTATAGAAACACATTTTCAAAGTTCAAACTACTCCCATTTCACTTAGTTATTCATTTTTAACTTGGATGGAGCACAATGAAAAGAGAATATATTATATATACACATGCACATTATTGATTATTCTGGCATGGAATTATATTATGAATGGTTTGGCTAATACTTTGTATAATGTGTACACGTCTAAAGACAGCCAAGGAGTTATGGAAATCCTCTAAACAAGCATGCATAGCCAGATCCAAAATAAAATATGAATTCCTTGTTGGAAATAAGTATGGTGATGTAAAAGTGAATGTATAGGAAATGTTCTGGTTAGGAAAGACTTGGTATATAAATGTGTCTATTGTGACCGACCTCTCTTTTTTGAGAATTTACCTAGTGCATTACTCACGGATTATAAGCATTATTCCAGTATATGATTATTATGTGAAAGTTTTCAAACCTTGTGAGGTTTGATATGAAGAAATTTGATGGAAAAAATTAATATCCACCGAAGCCTATGCGGATAAGTGTGGAATTTAAAGAGGTTGAATGGTTACACAATTTTCTAAAGGATATTCCATTGTAGCCAAAGTTAATTCCTGTAATTTGCATCCATTGTGGTAGTCAGTTTGCAATAGGAATGACTGAGAGCAATATATATAATGGTAAGTCTAGACATATACGTCATAGACATAATACCATGAGACAATTACTCTTAATTAGGGTTACCTCTATTGATTATATAAAGTCAAAAGATAACATTGTAGATCCGCTAACCAAAAGGTTAAATGGAGAGTTAGTTGAAAAATTATCAAGGGGAATGAGACTAAAACCCATGAAATAATAAATTATTTCAAAGACAACCTAACCTATGTGACTGGTGATCTAATGATCTAGGTTTAACAACTGTAAAGAGTTGGTTGTATCACTATAGAGGATATATTCTTATCCATTAGAGATTATCCTCTTATCTATTCTTATGATAAAATAGTGATGCTCGTAGGAGTTAGGATAATCTATGCTTTTAATGATCCTTATACGTCGGTAATCCAAACGGAGTAATATGGGTTACTCTAAATTAAGACATCACTTATGTGAGAGAGAAATAGGGCCGCTTCTAACGAGAATTGTGGGGGCTCAATTCCTTAGAAACTCTTGTAGAACTAGAGAATGGTCAAAACGAACATAATAGTGAGAACTAAATTATATTAAAAAAGATTTTTGTGTGAGATATATAATTGTTTACACAAACAGCAGAACAGTTCAATGACATCGTGTCTACTGATCAGCCAATAAAGAAAATTTATTTTTACAAGGGAAGGTTCAAAGGCTAAAACTTATCTATCCTATGTAGAATTTGACCATTAAACTCTATCATCAAGTTACAAGCGTTTTTTGAGTTATAGCTTTTGTCTCCTCTGTCAATTTCATTCATGTGAGAGATTGTTGGAAAATGGGAAAAACACCTATTTTGAGGACCCATTTTTTGTTGCGTTAAAGATCTTGATTGAGATGAATCAAAATGAGTTTATGAAAAAAATGATACTTGGATGAATGGAAATTAAATTAAAGATTTAATTTTCAAAATATAATTAATGAATTAAGTGTTATGAACACAACTATTGAATTTGAAATAATATAATTGCAAAATTAAATTGCAGATTTAATTTTTCAAATTATAACTGTAAAATTGAATTACAGTTTTAATCGCCACAAATTACAAAATTAAATATTCAAATTGTAACTGTTTGTGTTAAATAAAAATTTGAATTTTCAAACGTAACCGTTATTAGTTTAATGACTGATTCAAAATCAATATTGTAACCGCATACATGGAAATTATAAATTGATATCCTTTCTAATTGTGAAAGACAACTAAGAATCCATTTTTATTTTCAGTTTATTTTCTCTCAAACACTATTCCTAGTTATAGAATTAAGTGTTATGAACACACCTATTGAATTTGAAATAATATAATTGTAAAATTAAATTGCAGATTTAATTTTTCAAATTATAACTATAAAATTGAATTACAGTTTTAATCGCCACGAATTACAAAATTAAATATTTAAATTGTAACCGTTTGTGTTAAATGAAAATTTGAATTTTCAAATGTAACCGTTATTAGTTTAATGACTGATTCAAAATCAATATTGTAACCGCATACATGGAAATTATAAATTGATATCCTTTCTAATTGTGAAAGACAACTAAGAATCCATTTTTATTTTCAGTTTATTTTCTCTCAAACACTATTTCTAGTTATAGGATTTTACAGTGATAGAAATCCATAAATAATTTAGTTCGCCAAACAATATCTGATTGGTGTTGTTGTATCTTGAGAGACAAACGCTAAGAAACTCGAATATGAACAGTGAATTTGTCTTAAAGACACTGTAATTATTACGAGCCTTAACATAAATTCATTTGGTTTGTTTGTTTATTTATTCTCACTATTGTAAATTTTTTATAACATAAAGAGTCTCCAAAATTTTGATTTTAATTAGTGATACGTTCTTCTTATTATGAAGGTTTCTAGCACAACATTCATCACTTGAAACAAGATTATAAAGTAGAATATTTAAAAAACAAGTAGAAATTACGTGAAACCGAAGTATGATTTAAATGCCAACCAGGGTTAACTAAACGCCAATCAAATGGAGGCACGTCAGCAATGATCGCCTCAACCAAAACCAAATTCGGAGTTAAAAGACTGTAAATATCTCACCACACTTACTCTGTCACCACTTACTCAGGCTCAGCTATATATACACCCTATTATATATATATATATATATATAGAGCTTCCACACCTTGACAGAATTATCGCAACCACCCGAACAAAGCTTCTGAACCTGGTCAAGCAAGCTAGAGCCCATGAAACCGAACTCACCACCAACTGGTGTTCGGTTACGATCTTCACGTCTGTTTCTGGAACTCTGATGTTCGTTTCGGAAATGCCTGTTGGGAGCTCTACTGCCTCGGGCACGGCATCCAGGTACCCTCTCTCTCTCTCTCTCTCTCTCGCTTTTTGCTCTATATCTGTGATGCCTGACTCAAACGGTGTCGATTTGAATGTGTGTTGTTAGATCTGTTATTTTATACTGTCATTTCGTCATATCTGTTCTCATTTTGCTGCATTTGTTTTTTTTTTTTTTTTTTTTTTTTTTTTTGGGTTTTGTATCAAATGAAGTATGTTCGTGTTAGTTTACTCATATATGATCAGATCTGACAAAGAGGGGTGTTTTCTGTCGAAAAAAATGTATAATATTGTTAAATTCAGTGTTGGTTTAACATTTTGTTCTCATTTTAATGGGCTTGTACTGTCACATTCACCATCCAAATTGCTAGATCCATACATTTTCTCATCAGATCCGGTGGAGATTGTGTTAATAGTCGATATAGATTTGAATTTATTTGTTAGTCGATATCAATTACTTTGTTTGTCATTTGAGTTTGTTTAAGTTTGGGATTAAGCACTTGACATTATATTCTCTGGACGGTGCTTTTATCTTAACCAGGTCCTGCAACTGTTGCGGAATGGGAGGTGTTGGAAAGATAAAAAGGTAAGATAACTTGGCTTAAAATTTGTATTTATTAGATTTGTATTTAATAAAAATATGGCAACACCTCAAATGCAAATTTATATTTAATAATTTTAGTTTTCTTTCACGGTTTTTTAATACAGAAATAAACCTTTGAAGAAATGAAAAATTGCTGACAAAAAAAAAGGGAAAATGAATAAAATTCAAAAAATGACTTGCTTTATAAAATGAAAACGTAAGGAGACAGTTGCTCCTTCAACTCAGCCTGATCGCCACTGGTCCATTCCATGAGTGAAGACCAGTTGGCTCCATTCATAGTGGGTCCACTCCTATTTTTGTTTGTGCAGTCTTGAAAAGAGAAAATGAAACATTTCTTACGGACGAATCATATACGATGCTCACTTGGCACACTTGGACAAATATACTTTCAATTATTTCTCTCTAGTTGAGCACAAGTCTTTTGAGTTGTGCTACATCATTATATTTTCCATTGACCAGCAGCAAAAATTAATTAGCCTAAGGAGAAGAAACATATATACATTCGGAGGAGTCTAGAATTAGTTAATGTATCAAGTCTGCAGAAATCCAAGATTTTTGCTTCATTTACTTACGGATTTCTATTGTTGATCATATAAGAGTATCAGTAGAAAATTTTCTGCCACGTAGCACAACTTGTTAACAGAGTAGAAATGCATAAAAGAAACAGAGGAGAAATGAGAAGAGAGACAAAGAGTAGTGCAAATATTTCGTTTCTGTCTTTGTTCCCATAATTATGACTTATTTATAGTCACAAATCAAGAATTGAAACAAGAAAATAAGACCCACTAACATTAAACGGAAAGTAATAAGGCTGCATGAAAGTGTTAACAACTTATTTTAAGGAACCCATTAAGCCCTACTAAACCGCCACACCCATGTTCCGCAAACACAAAGCAAATGCCAAGGCTATTCAAGAAAGCTTTTGAGCTGGTACTGTCGAGAACAAAAGTTTATGGGAGAGAATGTTGCGTAGTTTTAGATGAGGCTTACAAAGTCTTAGGTTTGTGCAAGATGCTTCTCTTATATGATCTTCATTCTCATGTATAAGTTGATTGAATTAAATTGAATTAAGTTCTAACACGGTGTAATCCCTCTATTTTTATATTGTACGGGTTTCTCAGGAATAGTCCCTAAGTATTGATTAGAGACCCTAAATGGTTTATGGAAATACTTAAGGTCATAGAGAACCCATAGGGATTGATTTAAACTCAATTGGAGATTAAACTGGAAGTTAAAATAGTAAATGAAATCGAAAAAATTTTTAAGGTAAAAATGGACTAAATTGAAGATAAAATTTAAAATTGTGGTCATAGTAATATTAAGCTAAAAGCTAAGGGAGAAGAATGAAATTCTTTTAGGGCGGAACTGGAATTATTAAGATTTGTTAGGGAGGAAATTAGAAGCCAAAAATATGGTTGTTGACTTTCAAAGTTAAAACAGAAATCAGACTGAAGTCAGTCGCGAAATCGCGAAGAAGAAGAAGAAAGAAAGAAGAAAGAAAGAAGAAGAAGAGAAGAAGAAGAAGTTGCCGCTGACCAAGCTCGCCGACGCCAACCAAACTTGTTGCCGTGCCATCCAGCCGTCGAGTTCGAGCTGAAGCAAAGTAGAACTCGCCACAAACCAGAACTAGAACCGAACTAAATCGTCGAGTAGATCAGACCCGATCGGCACGGAAGAAGACGACGACGAGCTGCCGTCCGGTCACCTGCAGACCCGCAAGCGAAACCCACCGGATTCACTCCCTTTTCAGCTGCAACCGAGCTTGTTTTCAGCTTGAAACCGCCACTCAAACCCGACCCGAGTTCAGCTGAAACCGAACCAGAAAAGGAAGTGACCGATTGGAGAAGAAGAAGGGAAGTTGGGCCGGAAGAGAGAAGCCGTGCGGAGGAGAAGAAAAAGGAAGAAAATCAGTCCAAACCCAGCCTAGATCTGTCAACAAAATTAGTTTAAAACCACCCCAAAGCGAATTTAACTCGAAGAGAAAGTAGGGGTGAGTTGTTTAAAGTTTTAAGTTGGTGATTATATTGATTTAAAATGGATTTATTCCGATTTGTTTGTTGGTTAGTTTTGATTAAATATGAGTTGAAAAATAAGTGGATTTAAGCATATTGGGAGTTTAGAAAACTAAGAAAATACCAAAGATTTAGAGAGAAATCAAAACGTGCTCTAAACTAGTTTGAAGGGTAATTTTGTAAATTGGTCCATATGACGTCCGTTGAGAGTTTGGATGACCCTAATGAGTTTAATTAGGCGTATTGAGATTAATAAAAGTCGAAGATTAAATTAAGGAACAAAAAAATGGAGAGTTATGCCTAAAAATGGTCACTTATGGGCGATTATGTAATTTTTATTATTTCGAGTTTCCAGAAGTTGACGCAAACGTAAATTTAGGTATATATATGTTGTGTAGGTGAAGAGCATCCGACCGGATCACAAGAGGGCTTTTGAAACTGATCCGAGTTAAGCCTAAGTTTAAGGTGAGTGCACTTTTAAAGAGTTTTCTAAAATGATTTTATGCTTTTGCATTGATAAGCTAGATTTTATGCTTTTGTATGTATAAGTTCTTGTATTTAAATGCATATATTGTATTTGTAAGTGAACGAAACGAGTCCAATGACTCAAGTTTAAAGTTTTCAAGTTAAGGCTTTTATGCTCGTGCACCAAGTCTAAAGATTTGTAAAGTATAACATTAGAGAAAAATAAAGTTTTCAAAGGTCTTAAGTACCCACTAGTTTATCGAGTTCAGACCCGTACGATATATCTCACTTAGTAAGGCAAGGGTTGGGGGAAACGAGTCACTAACTATGTGGTTAGAGTTATGAGTGAGTGTGTCGCCCTTACTTTGTGGGATATGGTCTCGCACTACGGTTAGCGATGCAGAATTCCGCATGTAGTTGTTGAGAGGTCTCAGAGAGTTGGTTGCGGTAGATGTCAGATACATCGTCTTGTGACCTACCACACTCGCGGCCTTAGCTAAGTTACCTTGTGGTCAAGAGATTAGAGTTACGAATGATGCTTTTATAAAGTTAAGTTATTTTAAGTATGTTCAGATTTATGCTTTACAAGTTTATTATAAGTTTTTTATATTAATGTTATGCAATTGAATTAGATTTATGCTTTAGATGTTTTTAAGAATTAGAAACTTTTATTAAAGTTTTCTAAGAAGAAAGTTTTCAGAAAATAAAGTTAAGTTTATAAACTATTGCACTCACTGAGCTTTATAACTCACTTTTCAAATTGTTTTAAAATCCCTCAGGTATTTGTGTGGGTGAAGACTAGTGAAGCCTTCCTTTTCCGTATTCAAGTGGGCGCAAGTATTGGCAATTGCTTCTTAAAGAATGTAATATGCATATTTTATGTCTTGTATTTTGCATATGTTTGTTCATTTTGTATAAAAAGAGTTATACCTTTAGAGTTGTGTAAAAGTGCATCATTTTGTGCTTGTAAAATCAAGCTTGCTAGATTTAAAAGTACATGTTTATATATTGTCTTTGAAGGTTTCAAATTTTTGTGTTTATGTTGATAAACTAGATTGCGAGATGTTGGGTTGTATTGTGATTATAGTTTGAAGTGTTCAAATTGCTTTTCAGGTTTTTGGTTTATCCAAATTGTAGTCGTTATGTTGCCGGTTTTGAGTTTAAAAAATGACCAAATGAATAGTGTCAACCCAATCGAAACCATTTCAACTTTAAGGTTTAAAAGATTAAGTTTCCAGTAAAGTTAAGTTTCAAATTAAGAGGGTTCGCTGCTCGAATGTCTTTTTTCCATCAAGATGGGGTTAGAGGGGTTCGTTGGGGTGTCCGGGTGTAACATTCGGATAGGAGCTTAGTAGCGGTTCGGATTGGGGCGTTACAGGTGGTATCAGAGTCACGGTTTTCAGAAAGAGTTTAGGAAGATTTAAAGTTGTTTTGAGTCAAGTTTTTTTTTTAAGATTGCATGAGTCTAAAGTTTTCAGTTCATGCACTGAATGATTTCTTAAATGATTTTCATGCATCAAAAAGTCTCATGTTTATGTATTTTTGAATCTTACAGAAGCATGCAACGCCGAGGTCGCCCGAGGACGAGGAGGGCAATCGCAGAGGCACCCACACCAGGGGAGGAGCATGTTGATGAGTCTGTCAACGTGTCTAGTAGCTCTTCACACCCAGAACCATTACCTCAGCCTGATAGATCCGAGCGACCGCAGGTGGATACGGAGCACTTAGCACAGGCAATAGCAGCGGCAATTAATCAGCCGCGAGAGGCTCGAGTGACCATAGAGCGCGCCCAGAAGTTAGGCATTAAGACCTTTGATGGCACATGAGAGCCAGAGCAGGCACTCTCATGGCTAGAGGCTAATGAAGAGATATTCAGAGTCATAAGATGCTCAGATGAACAGAGAGTGAAATTCTCAGCCTTCCTATTCAGAGATAGTGTTAAGGAGTGGTGGAAGACACATGAGAGGTGGCATTCAGAGGGAGTTATTTGGGCAGATTTTCAAAAGGAATTCAAGAATCAATTCTTCCCTAAAGCATATAAGAATGCGAAGATTGAAGAATTATTCAAGTTTGAACAGGGGAGCTTGACTATGGCAGAGTATGAGAGGAAGTTTACGGAGTACCTCAAGTTGGTCCCTTTCATTGCCGCAGACGAATAGCAGAAGATAAACAGATTTATATCAGGTCTCAACTCAAGGATCAAGGCTTATGTTACCTCTACTACACATACTAGATATGAAGAGTTGGTATAGGCAGACACTAGGGTTGAGAAGACAGTAGCAACATTCCCCAAGCCAAAGAAATTCGGGCAAAAGCGCGGATGGACAGGTAATCCGCAAGGCAGCTCCATTAAGATGACCAAGAATGGAGGCCAGTCTTCCTTCACGGATAGCTGCAGACAGTCCCAGACAGCCCGTAGTAGCTAGAGTTTAGTGGGACAGACGGGTGGATCTAAGAGCCAGCAGAGCGGCAAGTCTAGACAGCCATGCCCTAAGTGTGGCAGACCATACCCAGAAGAGTGTATGCAAGGCAAGACTGAGTGTTACAGATGTGGTCAGGAGGGCCACTTTATACAGGATTGTCCCATGACAGCCGCGCCTCAACAGATAGAGACCATGATAGGGGTGTAGGGGCAGCCTAGTGGGAGCGGAGGACCCGACACGAGAGGTCCTTATGTTGCAGGATCGACGGGTACAAAGAGGCCTAGTGGAGGCCCCAGTGGCAGTACAACACCTAGGGGACAGCTTGGTATACCTCGTACCCAGGCCAGAGTATATGCCGCCACTCAACAGCAGACAGATGCAGCGCCAGACGTAGTGATAGGTATGGTTACTCTATTTGGCACAGCAGCACATGCATTGATTGACCTAGGAGCTACACATTCCTTTGTGTCAGGAGACTTTGTGGATAGGGTTAGGATAGATGTGAGCCCTTTAGAGTGTAGTATGTTAGTCTCACTTCCTATAGAAGATTCCCTCATTGCAGATAGAGTATACATGTGAAGTGAAGTAATTATTTGGGGTCAAGTATTTAAGGTTGATTTGGTGATACTAGCTACCCATGATTTTGACGTGATCCTAGATATGGATTGGCTAGCAAAACATAGAGCCACCCTTGACTGTTATAGGAAAGAGGTTAGGTTTAGCACACCTAAGGGATTTGAGGTTATCTTTTGTGGAGATAGAAAGATACTCCATACTAGTTTGATCAGTGTAGTAAAAGCTAGTAAGATGCTTAGGAAGGAGTGCCAAGGATACTTGGCTTATGCAGTGGGACCGGAGAATGATGAGGTGAAGTTGAAAGAGGTTCCAATGATTAGGGAGTTCTCAGACGTATTTTCAGATGACCTCCCAGGGCTATTACCAGATAGGGAGATAGAGTTTGAAATCGAGCTAGCACTGGCCTAAGCTACAGGAAGCTTTAGGTACCAGGTTACATTTCAGTACGACATTTCACCCACAGACGGACGACCAATCTGAGAGGACTATCCAGACCCTTGAGGATATGTTGAGAACCTGTGTTATGGAATTCAGGGGGAGCTGAGATATTCACTTACCACTGATAGAGTTTGCCTACAACAACAGCTACCAGTCCAGTATAGAGATGACACCTTATGAAGCGTTGTATGACAGGAAATGTAGAACCCCAGTTTGCTGGGATGAGGTAGGTGAAAGGAAATTCATTGGCCCAGAGATTGCCCAGAGATTGTCCAGATCACTATAGAAAAGATAAATGTGATCAAAGAAAAGTTGAAGATAGCCAGTGACAGGCAGAAAAGCTATGCGGACAATCGAAGAAGAGATTTGAAATTTCAGGTGAGGGACAGAGTGTTCCTACGGATATCGCCTTGGAAAGGAGTGTTAAGATTTAGGAAGCGAGGTAAGCTGAGTCCGCGATACATAGGGCAGTATGAGATCGTGGAAAGGATTGGAGAGGTGGCTTATAGATTGGAACTGCCACCAGAGTTAGCAAATATCCACGACGTATTCCATATTTCCATGTTACGGAAGTATGTAGCAGATCCTTCACATATTCTTAGAGAACAGCCGATGCAACTTAGAGAGAATTTGACCTCTAAAGAGCAGCCTGTAGAGATTTTGGATCGTAGAGAGCAGGTATTGCATCGTACAACGATACCATTGGTTAAAGTCTTGTGGAGGAATCATGGATCTGAGGAAGCTACATGGGAGCATGAGGAGCAGATATGTGCTCAGTATTCTCAACTGTTTGAGTAAGGTATGTAAATTAATTTCGAGGACGAAATTTTTATAAGGAGGGGAGAAATTGTAATCCCTCTATTTTTATATTGTACGAGTTTCTCAGGAATAGTCCCTAAGTATTGATTAGAGACCCTAAATGATTTATGGAAAGACTTAAGGTCATAGAGAACCCATAGAGATTGATTTAAACTCAATTGGAGATTAAACAGGAAGTTAAAATAGTAAATGAAATCGAAAAAATTTTTAAGGTAAAAAGGGACTAAATTGAAGATAAAATTTAAAATTGTGGTCATAGTAATATTAAGCTAAAAGCTAAGGGAGGAGAATGAAATTTTCTTAGGGCGGAACTGAAATTATTGAGATTTGTTGGGGAGGAAGTTAGAAGCCAAAAATATGGTTGTTGACTTTCAAGGTTAAAACAGAAATTAGACTGAAGTTAGTCGCGAAATCGCGAAGAAGAAGAAGAAAGAAAGAAGAAAGAAAGAAGAAGAAGAGAAGAAGAAGAAGTCGCCGCCGACCAAGCTCGCTGACGCCGACCAGACTTGCTGCTGTGCCATTCAGCCGCCGAGTTCGAGCTGAAGCAAAGTAGGACTCGCCACAAACCAGAACTGGAACTGAGCTGAATTGCCGAATAGATCAGACCCGATCGGCGTAGAAGAAGACTACGACGAGCTGCCGTCCGGTCACTTGCAGACCCGCACGCGAAACCCAGCGGATTCACTCCCTTTTCAGCTGCAACCGAGCTTGTTTTCAGCTTGAAACCGCCACTCAAACCCGACCCGAGTTCAGCTGAAACCGAACCAGAAAAGGAAGTGACCGATTGGAGAAGAAGAAGGGAAGTTGGGCCGGAAGAGAGAAGCCGTGCGGAGGAGAAGAAAAAGAAGAAAATCAGTCCAAACCCAGCCTAGATCTGTCAACAAAATTAGTTCAAAACCACCCCAAAGCGAATTTAACTCGAAGAGAAAGTAGGGGTGAGTTGTTTAAAGTTTTAAGTTGGTGATTATATTGATTTAAAATGGATTTATTCCGATTTGTTTGTTGGTTAGTTTTGATTAAATATGAGTTGAAAAATAAGTGGATTTAAGCATATTGGGAGTTTAGAAAACTAAGAAAATACCAAAGATTTAGAGAGAAACCAAAATGTGCTCTAAACTAGTTCAAAGAGTAATTTTGTAAATTGGTCCATATGACGTCCGTTGAGAGTTTGGATGACCCTAATGAGTTTAATTAGACGTATTGAGATTAATAAAAGTCGAAGATTAAATTAAGGAATAAAAAATGGAGAGTCACGCCTAAAAAGGGTCACTTATGGATGATTATGTAATTTTTATTATTTCGAGTTTCCAGAAGTTGACGCAAACATAAATTTAGGTATATATGTGTTGTGTAGGTGAAGAGCATCCGACTGGATCACGAGAGGGCTTTTGAATCTCATCTTAGTTAAGCCGAAGCTTAAGGTGAGTGCACTTTCAAAGAGTTTTCTAAAGTGATTTTATGCTTTTGTATTGGTAAGCTAGATTTTATGCTTTTGCATGTATAAGTTCTTGTATTTAAATGCATATATTGTATTTGTAAGTGAACGAAACGAGTCCAATGACTCAAGTTTAAAGCTTTCAAGTTAAAGTTTTTGTGCTTGTGCACAAAGTATAAAGATTTGTAAGGCATGACATTAGAGAAAAATAAAGTTTTCAAAGGCCATAAGTATCCACCAGTTTATCGAGTTCAGACCCGTACGGTATATCCTATTTAGTAAGGCAATGGTTGGGGGAAACGAGTCATTAACTGTGTGGTTAGAGTTATGAGTGAGTTTGTCGCCCCTACTTTGTGGGATATGGTCTCGCACTACGGTCAGCGATACAGAATTCCGCACGTAGTTGCTGAGAGGTCTCAGAGAGTTGGTTGCGGTGGATGTCAGATACATCGTCTTGTGACCTACCACACCTGCGGTCTTAGCTAAGTCGCCGTGTGGTCAAGAGATTAGGGTTACGAATGGTGCTTTTATAAAGTTTAGTTATTTTAAGTATGTTCAGATTTATGCTTTACAAGTTTATTATAAGTTTTTTATATTAATGCTATGCAATTGAATGAGATTTATGTTTTAAATGTTTTTAAGAATTAGAAACTTTTATTAAAGTTTTCTAAGGAGGAAGTTTTCAGAAAGTAAAGTTAAGTTTATAAACTATTGCACTTACTGAGCTTTATAGCTCACTCTTCAAATTGTTTTAAAACCCCTCAGGTATTTGTGTGGGTGAAGACTAGTGAAGCCTCTTCCCTCCCCCGTATGCAAGTAGGCGCAAGTATTGACAATTGCTTCTTGAAGAATGTAATATGCATATTTTGTGTCTTGTATTTTGCATATGTTTGTACATTTTGTATAAAAAGAGTTATACCTTTAGAGTTGTGTAAAAGTGCATCATTTTGTGCTTGTAAAATCAAGCTTGCTAGATTTAAAAGTACATGTTTATATCTTATATTTGAAGGTTTCAAATTTTTGTGTTTATGTTGATAAACTGGATTGTGAGAAGTTGGGTTGAATTGTGATTATAGTTTGAAGTGTCCAAATTGCTTTTCAGGTTTTTGGTTTGTCCAAATTGCAGCCGTTGTGCTGCCGGTTTTGAGTTTTAAAAATGACCAAATGAATAGTATCAACTCAACCCAAACCATTTCAACTTTAAGGTTTAAAAGATTAAGCTTCCACTAAAGTTAAGTTTCAAGTTAAGAGAGTTCGCTACTCGAATGTCTTTTTCCTATCAAGATGGGCTTAGAGGGATTCGTTGGGGTGCCCGGGCGTACCATTCGGATAGGAGCCTAGTGGCGGTCCGGATTGGGGCGTTACACGCGGTAGCATAATTCTAATTCTATATAATTTAAGTTATACTATACATCTCATCTTACATTCCAATTTTAATCCTAACCCTTGTATATCAATTGATGAGTAGATGCATATATGTCAATTGGTGAATAGATACTCATTAATAATTATTCATTTTATTTTAAAATTATATGTATTTATTATTAATTATTTGTTTTATTTTAAAAATATATTTACTCATCAATTGACACAACATCAGTTAAAATTAGGTTAAGGTATGATAAACAAAATGTTTAACATTATTGATATTACTTTATTTGTTCTTTTACGGTTATTGAATACAAAAAGTAAGTATATCATGAATATTGCACTATTTCAGAAGCAACTCGTGCGATATTTTGTGTCCAATAATATAATATCTTTAGGGTGGAATTTTCTAACTCGTTGAATCAGATTTTTTTTTTTCTTTAACTTTGCTATTGTTTTTTTTTTTGCAGTTCGTTTGGTCAAAATCATGAGATGGTCCATGATTCTGCATGGGAGACAATATTTGTTATTTTAATGATCATCTATGAAATGGTGACTGCTAGCTATTTTTTTAGAATCTTACAGGTGGGTATATATTATTTTAATGTGTTCTCATTTCTTTTTAAGTTTATGTAAGTTTGAGATAAATTATTTAACATTATTTTCTTTGGACCATACTTTTTTGCGCAATAGAATCTTCTTTCGTCATTATGGAAGAGATAGGATGAAGAAGCAATGCTATGAATCTTATATTATTGCTTAATTTATTCCATTTTTACATGAATATAAATTTTAATAAATAGAAAAGTTGTAGATATTATATAATAGTATAGAGTTGGATAGAGAGATAGAGTGTCTAAATATGATAAACAAAGTGTAATTTTTTAAAAATGCAAGTGATATTTTTTAGATACTCATATGTGTATATTTTGTAGGAGTCTCGGACAGATAGTCTCGAGATGATTGAGTTGTTGATGACGTTAAAAAGGTTGGACAGGAGGATGGAAACGGTTGAAGCTCATCTACGTATTGGTGGGCCTCCAGATGTGGGGATGATCCGAACGATAATGATGATGGATGATGATTATGTTGATGTTGCGAGCATTTTTGGGGATGAGCACATCCATCGTGTTAGGAAATTGGCAAAAGTAAAAGATGAGCTAATCCCACATAAAAAACAAAAGACAAAAATAAAAGTGGAGTCAATCCTATAATGGTAAAAAAGCAAGCTTAGATGGATTTTTTGGCCTATATAAGGAGTCTAAGACTCCTGTTTCAAGTTACTTCAATCAAAGATATTTTAAGCATTGTTTTTTTATTCTATTTAAATTCTTTTTTTTCTTAAAAAAAATTTTAGAGTGTAAGAAGGTATGAGTTGATATATGTTTTGGAGAGTGAGAGTGAGTGTATTGGGGTTGTAGGATGTGAAAAAATAGTGTGATTGTAATAATTTTGACATAGTGAATTTATCATGTTTTGGAGTTTTCTACGTAAATTACTGTGTTGTGGTGATTGCTATTATTATTTATTTTATTTTTCTATTATTTCTAATATTCTTACTGACGGTAGGTTCTTAGAAGAGATTTTAGAAGGTGAATTGTCCCAACAAGTGATATCAAAGAATGGTTGTCTGGTTGGTAAAATGTTAGATGTTTTAGAAAATTCTTAGTATGTTTTGTGGTTGCAGCATTATCAGATTTTCCACATTAAAAAAAAATTGTTCTTGGTTGTTGGAAATAAGAGTATTGGTGTGAAAGTGCATGTCTAGGGAAGGTTCTAGCTAAGAAAGATTTGATATTTAATCGTGTCAATTGTGATCGATCTTTCTTTCCTGAAAACTTATTTGGTGTACTGTTCACGGACTTCGTGTACACTATTCTAGTAAATGGTTATGATGAAATTTTTAAGGTCTATGTGGTTTGATATGGAGAAATTTGATGGAAAGATCAATTTTTACTTATGGCACGTGCAAGTAAAAAATGTGCTATTATAATTCGTGTTACACAAGGCGTTGGAGAAGAAACCAAGCCCTATTCTCAACGAAGATTCTAGATGGAAATACGAAAATCTCATATCATCTGAGTATTCTCAATTGTATCGTTTCTGAACTGAAGGCTATTGGAGTTAACATTAAAGATGAGGATAAAGTGTTAAGGCTCATCTTGTCTCTCCCACCTTCTTACGAGCACATGAAATCTATTTTAATATATAGGAAGGAGACTCTAAAATTTACAAAAATTACCGGTAAACTCATTTTGAGGAGAGAAGGTTGAAAACTGGAGATTGCATTTTATCAGTAGACATAATGTTGGTACTTAGAAAAAGGAGCAATTGGAAGAAGAAGAACTCTGAGAAGAATATGATTTACTAGGGGTATGGACAATCTGGGTACATAAAAAAAATTATCAAGGTAAAACAGGTTCCGCAAAAAGCTCCGAGTTAGAAGCTAACAATGTCTTTCATATGAGAGAAGGTGATTTCTTTTAAGAATTGAGAAATACATCCTCATGGTATGTCTATGTTGCCATCGAAAAGGATGTATTGTTAACGGATCCACAATTGCATACAAACATTGGTTTGACATTGATGCAAGGTGTGTGGTGAAATGTATGTTGATGGTTGATGAACTTCAGTAAAGTCATATGTGGAAGTTGTACCATAAATTTTCAGTAAGTTTTTCAACATGTGCCGAAGTGAAATTCTTGGAATATGATAATTCTAAGTGAGTGTACTTTTTTATGGTGGAGTATGATAGTTATTTAGGTTGAGAATTATGATTGTTGGTATAGACAATAATTGCACCATAGCTGCAACAGATGTTTCTTTTATTTTGTCAAGGTAGAGTTTGTTAGGAAATTAACAAAAATAAAAGAGGAGTCAACCCCACATTAGAAACAAAAGACAAAAATAAAAATGGAGTTAATCCCGCATCGAAAAAAAAAAAAAAGCAAGTTTAGATGAATTTTTTGGCCTATATAAGGAGTTCAAGACTTTTGTTTCAAATCGCCCTAGTCAAAGACACTTTAAACATTGTTTTTTTACTTTATGTAAGTTCCTTTATTGTTCTTCTTATTTTAAAGTATAGGAATGTGTTAGTTGATATATGTCTTGGAGAGTGTGAGTGTATTGAGGTTATGGGATATGAGAAAATAGTCTGTGTGATTGTAATAATTTTTTACATAATGAATTTCTTTTTGAAGGCCATGGGTTTTTTTTATCCTGTTTTAAAGTTTTCTACGTAAATTCTTGTATTGTGATGATTGTTATTATTATCTATTTTATTTCTCTATTATTTCTAATATTCTTATAAGAAGCATGTTTTTAGAAAAGGTTTGAGAAGACGAATTTTCTCAACACATCCCTCACCACCACAAAGACCACCATCTCCATCACCACCGGAGTAAGGAGATGGTATTGGAGGTGAGGCCTTACCATCCCAGCATCATTTTGTGTCCATTTATGATGAATTCTTGAGTCAGTTATGTTGATTATTTAATCTTTTTATTTGTTTTAGTGTAATTGGTGAGACATGAGTAAAAGGATCAGACGTTACGAGCAACGCAAATGGCAAGAAGCTTGAGGTGTTGGTAAAGAGAATTGATTGAGAATCTGCATAAAGTGCGATTAGTTCCTTAGCAGTAACTTGGTTTCCATACCTAAACATTGATCTAAGCAATGAGATAGGAATTTAAATTTACGAAAGAAATTAAATTATATGGGAACTAATAAATTGAATAGAATACATTCTATTAATGGAGAGAGTGGAAATATTGTTTCTCTTCCCTATCCACACTTCATGGTAAATATAAAAGAAACCTGCTGGCCCTATAGTTATCGAGTTTGTTCAATGCTTCATCTCTCGAAAAAGATTAGATACTTAAAATGCTTGTTTTTGGACTTAAACCAAAAAAATTTCCCCCTTCCTCCAGTATGTATACAAAGACAAGCACACATTGCAGATATGGATATTTGGATATAGCAGCTTGATCCAAGTATATCACCCACAATCAAATAAAGGGATTAACTATGAAAAAAATAAGGGCGCGTTCTTGCCTTCTCGGTGTGTTGTGAAGGGTGACCCTGCTTCCACTATTTCTGATTTATTACATCAATGTGTGAATATATGAAAAAGAGCAAAGCTGAAAAGAAGTTGCTTTGCTTTAGTCGTTGTCCTTGCCTGCATTTTTGTTTTCACGAGAAAGCTAATGGGTTCTTTTGGATGACAATGAGTGGACTTACTGCTGTTTGATTGGTCCTATAGATTCTACTTCAGCCATCTTAATTACTTCGAGCATGTTTAGTACAGTTCTCTGCATAATGATAATGGTCATCAACCGTCATCATCTTCTCATGTTGTTTCGAGTTGAAAACTCAATTTAGAAACCACAATGAGCCTGTGACTATGAAACTGAATTCACAAAACAGTTTGGAAATTTGTTTTCCAATTTATTCAAAATTGTCAATTTTTGGAGATTCAGAGTTAAAATATGATGGGAGAATAGGGTCTTGTAATTTTGAAGGTCTATAATTTCATGTGTAACTTTGCGACCTTCTTCGGTGAAACAATCCTATACTTTCAAAGATTATTATATTTATTGGTTGAATTGATGGTTCACTTCTCCTTTATATATATATATATATATATATATTTATATGAAACAACTTGAATTTAGGATATCAACAAATTAAATGAATTTTTTTTTTATCATCATACCCTATGGAATGATAGTGCCTTTTCATCTATATTAATTAGGAAAATGTGTATTTTATTAGACCCATAACAAAAAATCAAAAATAAGTTTGTTATTTTATTATATATAGACAAGTTATAGTATAACCTTGACTAAACTCAATGTTAGCCAAAGAAAATAAAAATGGATAAATCTAATTTTTCCTTGTAGTTTGGCATAACAGTCAAAAACCACTTGACTTAAAAAATCATTAAGAATCCTCCTATAGTTGATATAATAATAAAAAAAATCCCTTATTGTTTATAAAAATAGTAAAAAAACTCCTTAATGATCTCTGAAATCAGAGAGTTTTTTTAACTATTTTATAAACAATAGAAGTTTGTTTGTTTGTTTGCTTTTTTTTTTTTTTTAACTGTTTTTATAAACTACAAGGAGATGCTTAGTGATTTTTGAAATCAGAGGATTTTTTGGCTATTATGCCAAATTACACAGAAAATTATTATCCTAAAAATTATTGTTACATTCTATATATAGAGTAATTATACAACTGAATTTATGAGACATATCACATTCTAGTATTCATATTGCGGAGATGTCAATTCGTATTATTATAAGAAGTTGTATTAATTAAGACACAAACTATTTAATTAATTATCACAATTTCATGAAATTTATTAACTTTTTACGTGCTCATCCGTTAAGTTCTTTTTTTAAAAAAAAAAAAATTTATAAATAAAAAAATTACACATAAAAGAATATTCTTTCATTGGTTGTGAAATGACTGACCCAGCTAGCATTGGCTAAAGTACATTCATAGTAAAAGCACTAAAAAAATCATTAGAAACACTGGATTAAAAAAAATCATCAGAAACAAAATCTACCAATTAATTAAAGAAGGAATTAATAAATAACGCATCTTAACTTGCAATTAATAGCAATGATGTAATTTAATAAGTCACTAGAAGCACTAGAAATTAAAATAATAATAATAATAATAATAATGACAGAACAGAAAAACCAATAATATGGTAGAATCCTATCAGGTTTATTTTACTGACACTGTTCATGATATTGCTCTTTGCAGAATGTTTGATCATCTCTAAGCACTAGTAGAAACCAGAAAGGCAAAACAAATAAATAAATTGGTAGGTATTTCTTTGATTTATCTGATGCTGTTTTAATCTGATAGAAATTTGATGTCACTACTTGATCAGCAGGGCTTTTTCAAACATAAGCGCATTTTTGTCAGACATGGCTGTTGGAATATACGATTGGAAACTTTAAGGGTGTATTGTTGTTGAGGTCTATTGAGTTCAGTTTACCTTCTCTTGCTTCAAAAAAATTAAATCATTTAAACATTTTCTTACTCGTCAAGTTCAAAATCATGATTAAATAAAGATTTTACTGTTTGTGCTGTTTAAGTGTTTTAGTTGGGCAATTTAAGAGTAAGTAGTTTGCAACTGTGTTGCCAAGTAGTTTAACAGTATAGCTCCATCCTTAAACATCAATAATGACATGATCATCAATTGGAATCATTGAGTCACGAGACATAGTAAATTAATGTGACACTAAGATTTTAATTGCAATTAATGGACAAAATGAAAGATCATGAGAGGGAAAGGATTAGGTAGATGGAGCTAAAGCTAGAAGTAGCACTACAACTACCATAAGTAGCTTATTTGCGTGAACACAAATAAAGCCAACTTCAATATGTCTGCAATATATAGGAAACGGATCTTAAATGGTAATGAATACTGAATAGCATGAAAACTTTATACCGCGTTGTGTATTCAACTCAAATCTGCTGAGTTGTAATCAACTCAAATAAAACATTAGAAACAGTAGCACTTCACTTGCATAGAAAGCAGTAACATTTCCAGCAGAAACACCCTCCACTAGTACTTATACGAGCCAACTAGCCAACACAATCACTCTTTCTTCCAGTAGAATCACCCTCCACAAGTATCGATACGAACCAAGTAGCCAACACAATCACTCTCTCTATCAAACACACACAGAGGTGATGACAATGGAGTTATTTGGTCGAGTCATTGCAGCTCTTTTAGCAGTTTTTTAAGTCTCAAAAATTCTGAAAGTTTGTAGGCTTGCATTTTGGAGGCCGTATGCAGTGACAAGACATTTTCGAAAACAAGGAATAATGGGGCCCTGTTACAGGTTTGTTTTAGATTCTCTCAAAGAAAAGAAGGAATTTGTTGAATGACATGTCTCAGGAGCTGCTGACATGGAATTGAAGTTGTCAAAGTTCTGTTAGGCTTGATCTAGTCTTCAGCTATTTTTTTGGGAAATTTCTGTTATGTAACGTGCAGTAGATTTGGCTGCATTTTTTATGTTTTTCTGTTTTTCTGTTTTAAATAAGTTGTATAAATAAGTGCTTTGATGGTCAATAAAACTATGCTTCAAAAGTTCCTTAAAAAATAAACCAACAAACTGGTATCAGAGCATTAGTTCTTGAGAAACCTATGAGGTTGAGTGAGCCTAACTACTTACCTTAAACACTTACCATCTGTCCTATTTCAAAACACAAAAGCCTACAACCAACTCAGGATGAGTTCAGAAACTTCATTGAATGCAATACCACCTCCAGTATTTGATGGAACGAATTATCAAATGTGGGCTATCCGAATGGAATCCTACCTTGATGCTAATGATCAGTGGGAAGCTACTGAAAATGAGTATGTAGTTCCACCTTTGCCTGACAATCCAACTATGGCTCAACTAAAAAATCACAAAGAGATGAGGCAAAGGAAATCAAAGGCAAAAGCTAGTTTATTTGCAGCTGTTTCATCCATAATTTTCACCAGAATCATGACACTAAAACAACAAATGAAATTTGGAACTTCCTGAAGAAGGAGTATGAAGGAAATGAATGAGTCAAAGGCATGCAAGTTCTGAATATGATAAGAGAATTCGAGATGCAAAGAATAAAAGAATCAGAAACAATCAAGGATTACTTTGACAGACTCCTCGACATTGTTAACAAAGTAAGACTTCTTGGTACTGATTTTTCTGATTCTAGAATAGTTCAAAAATTCTTGTAACAGTTCCTGAAAAGTTTGAGGCAACAATATCATCTCTAGAAAACTCAAAAGATGTGTCAAGTATTACCTTGGCAGAAGTGTTGAATGCATTACAGGCTCAGGAACAAAGGAGACTTATGAGGCAAGAAGGATCTGTGGATGGCGCATTTCAAGCTATATCACAGAAAAATATGTACAAGACAGAGAAGCAAAGCAACAACAATAACAGCAGCAACAACACTACATTTCGCCTTGTCCTTACTGCAAAAAAACCAATCATCCACAAAAAAGGTGTTGGTGGAGGCCAGATATAAAATGTCACAAGTGTGGTCAGTTAGGGCACGTGGAAAGAGTATGCAAATCTCAACAGCAGCTGGAAGAAGTCAAGACTGTTTCTGAACAACCTCAAGAGGAGCAACTGTTTATGGCATCATGTTTTGCTACCAGTAGCTCCACAGAAAGTTGGTTTATAGATAGTGGTTGTACAAACCACATGACTTATGATCCAGAGCTTTTCAGAGAGCTTGACAAAAATGCCATTTCTAAAGTTAGAATTGGAAATGGAGCATATCTTGTAGTAAAAGGCAAAGGAACTGTGGCAATTGAAGGTTTCACAGGTTTGAAATTAATTTCTAATGTCTTATATGTTCCTGAAATTAATCAAAACCTTTTAAGTGTTGGTCAGCTGTTGGAAAAAGGATATAGGGTGCTGTTTGAGAACAATCATTGCTTGATTACTGATGCACAAGGTAGAAAGGTGTTTAAAGTCCAAATGAAAAGGAAAAGCTTTACCTTGAATATGATGGAAGAGGAGCAAGCTGCAGTACACAAAGAAGACAACATTACAATGCTTTGGCATAAGAGATTGGGGCACTTTCATCATAATGCTCTACTTTTTATGAAAAAGAACAATCTTGGGGAAGGTTTGCCTCAATTAGAGAAAGAGCTTCCTGCTTGTGCAGCTTGTCAATATGGGAAATTGACAAGACTCCCTTTTCCACATAACAAGGCCTGGAGAGCTACACAGAAACTACAGTTGGTACACAAAGATATAGGAGGACCTCAAAAAACACCATCATTGAATGATAGTAAGTTTTACATTGTTTTCATTAATGATCACACAAGAATATGCTGGATTTATTTTATGAAACTTAAATCTGAGGTTGCTGATATCTTCTGGAAGTTTAAAGCTTGGGTAGAAAATCAAAGTAGATGCAAAATACAGGTGATCAGATCTGACAATGGAACTGAATACACGTCAGAAAAATTTAACAAGTTCTGTGAGAATGCACGCATTGAGCACTAGCTAACAGCACCTTATACCCCTTAACAGAGTCGAGTGGTTGAAAGGAAAAACAGAACTCTTATGGAGATGACAAGGTGTTTGCTGCATGAGAAAGGACTGCCAAAGAAACTCTGGGCCGAAGCTACAAACATGATAGTTTTTCTATTGAACAGATTGCCAACAAAGACTTCGCAACAAAGGACTCAATTTGAAGCATGGTATGGCTATAAACCAAGGCTGCAAAATTTAAAAACATTTGGTTGTCTTTGTTTCTCTTATATTCCTCAGGTTAAGAGAGACAAATTGGAAAAGAAGGCAGAAGCTGGGATCTTTGTAGGCTACAGTTTAGTTTCAAAAGCTTATAGGATTTATCTTCCACAAAACCGCAAAGTAATTGTTAGTAGGGATGTTCAATTCTTTGAGTCAGATTACTGGAGCTGGGAGAATAATATAAAGCTTGAGTTCCAGGAGGAAAATGATGATGTTGATGACGAACTTGTCAGGGGAACCAAGTCTCTCTCTTATATCTATCAGAGGGCAATATTGCTCTAATAGAGCCTGCAGGATATGAAGAAGCTGCAACAAATCAAAAATGGATGGATGCAATGAAGGAGGAGCTTGAGATGATTGAGAAAAATCAGACTTGGATCATAGTGGATAAACCGACACATAAAGAGACAATAGGAGTTAAGTGGGTTTATAGAACCAAACTCAATTCTGATGGTTCTGTAAACAAACACAAGGCAAGGCTGGTTGTTAAAGGATATGCTTAGATGTTTGGAGTGGATTTCTTTGAGACTTTTGCCCCAGTTGCTAGATTGGATACCATAAGAATGCTGATAGCCCTTGTTGCTCAAAAGGGCTGGAACATACACCAGATGGATGTCAAATCTGTCTTCTTGAATGGACAGTTGGAGGAAGAAATCTTTGTGGAGCAGCTTGAAGGTTTTGTTGTTCAAGGAAAAGAAAAGAAAGTATATTTGTTGAAAAAGACTCTATATGGTTTAAAGCAGGCACCAAGGGCGTGGTATAGCAGGATTGATGCACATTTGTTAACCTTGGGTTTTACAAAAAGCCTAAGTGAATTTACTCTCTATCTCAAGAAGGTTAATGATGAAATACTTGTGGTATCCATATATGTTGATGATTTGCTTATTACAGGTAGTAGTATGGAGTAGATTGACACTTTTAAAAGGAAAATGAAGGATGTTTTCGAGATGACTGATCTTGGGAAAATGACATACTTCCTTGGCATGGAAGTTCAATAAATGCAGAATGAGATCTTCATATGTCGGCATAAATATGCCAAGGAGATTCTCAAAAAATTCAACATGGAGGAGTGCAAGCCTACTGCAACCCCAATGAATCAAAAGGAGAAGCTTTGCAAAGAAGATGGATCTGCAAAGGTTGATGAAAGGCTTTACAGAAGCTTAATAGGCTGCTTGATGTACCTGACTGCAACCAGACTAGATATTATGAATGCTGTAAGTATACTCTCAAGGTACATGTACTGTGCTAGTGAAATTCATTTTCAAGCAGCAAAAAGAATTGTTAGATATATCAAGGGTACGATTGACAATGGTTTGAGGTTCTGTCAAGTTAAAAATTTCATACTCCATGGTTATTCTGACAGTAATTGGGCTGGTTGTGTTGATGACATGAGAAGCACTTCAGGTTATTGTTTTAGCTTTGGTTTTGCTATTTTCTCATGGTGTTCTAAGAAGCAAGAAATCATAGCTTAATCCATAGCAGAAGCAAAATATGTAGCTGCTGTTGCTGCTGTGAATCAAGCTCTTTGGATTAGAAAACTAATGGTAGACCTATATATGGAGCAAAAAGAAAGCACATAGATACTTGTAGACAACCAAGCTGCAATTTCAATTGCAAATAATCCAGTGTTTCATGGCAAAACAAAATACTTCAAGTTGAAACTTTATTTCCTAAGAGAGGTACAAAAGAAGGAGAAATACAGCTGGTCTACTGCAAAACAGAAAATCAAAATGCCGACATCCTGACCAAGACACTTTCTAAAGCTAGGTATGAGTTTTTGAGGCAAAGGCTTGGAGTCTGCAACTCTAGAGCCAAGGTGGAGTGTTGAATGACATGTCTCGGGAGTTGCTGATATGGAATTGAAGTTGTCAAAGTTCTGTTAGGCTTGATCTAGTCTTCAGCTATTTTTTTGGAATTTCTGTTATGTAATGTGCAGCAGATTTGGCTGCATTTTTTATGTTTTTATGTTTTTCTGTTTTAAATAAGTTGTATAAATAAGTGCTTTGATGGTCAATAAAACTATGCTTCAGAAGTTCCTTCAAAAATAAACCAACAGAATTTAACAAGGAAGCATGAGAAAAAGTTTTATACTGGAACTCGCATGATATCATTGACAGGGTTCTTCCTCACCTTAACAAATGATCTTCTCAATATGGTAATTATCAATTTCTTCTTCCCATTTTTAAGTGATTATTCTTAATTTCTTATTTATGCTTTCATGCTTCCATTTTCAATTGATATCTAGTCTAACCTTGATCATTAAAAGTATATATATATATATATATATATAAATTTTTGAATTACATATTTGTAAAAAAGCTTTTTATTTTAATTGATTGGTTGGTACATAACACTACTAGTTATTACCATTATAAAATGGATTTGAAACAAAAAAAAAATTGGATTTTGTTATTGTAAACTTGTTTTTACTTTGCACAGATAGCTCACATTTTTTTTTTTTGGAAGATGCTAAAACATTATTCATTTTAAAAATTTGTTACTATTTTTGAAAATTTATGTTAAATTTAGTGCTATTTGCTGGATTTTCACTTGGAACTTTATGTATTCATATATTAGGAGAGCCACTTTTGTTTTGGCATGGAATGGGGCCTTGGATTTGTATTACAGACCTAGAGCTGATCATGCAATTACTGCAAAACAAGTCTGGTTTCTATTATCAACCCAAGACAACGCCTAAACTAGTGACAGTATAAGGGAAAGGATTGCCTTTACTTAATGGAGAAGACTGGGCCAGACACAGGAGGATAATCAATCTGCCTTCAACATTGAAAAACTCAAGGTCTGTAAAAGTTAACTTTTCTTTGCTTCCGAGTAGTTCTCTAAACCAAGAAATAAGATTGCCTGATGTATATTTTGTCCAAGTTTATAATAATGTGTTACATGTTGTCCTTAACAGGTTATATTAAGTCAAATGGCCACATGTATCATATCCATACTTGAAGAGTGGGAAAATCATATCACTACATTTGAGAATTAGTGTAAAACAATAGAGATATTGGGAGAATTTGCAAGGCTTACGGCTGATATAATCGCCCATGCTGCTTTTGGAAGTAGCTACACAGAAGGCAGAGAAGCCTTCAAAGCCCAGATTGAGCTTAGAGAAATCGCTGCAGCTGCAATGGGTGATATTTTCTTAGCAGGAAGCCAGTAATTTCATGCCCTTACTCTCTTAAGCTCTACTTCTCTAATTAATTTATAACTTTTGGTATTGGACTTCGAGGACAATTAAGTGCTCACATTGCTTAACAAATTATTATTTATGTCCCTTTTAGTTATCTACCTACTCCATCGAATATTAAAATATGGAAGCTTGAGAGGAAGTTGAAAAACACAATAAGAAACATCATATAGAAAAGATTGAATGCCAAAGCTAATGAAATTTCAAAAGATTTTGGAGATGATGTACTTGGTGTAATGATTGGAGCCTCAACAATGGTTCAGTCTGGATCCATCCCTAAGTTGAACATGGATGAGGTTATAGATGAGTGCAAAACGTTCTTTTTGGCTGTGCCCGAAACCACCGCCTCTTTGTTAACTTGGACTGTGTATTTACTCTGTGTACATCCTGAATGGCAATTAAAACTTAGACAAAAAGTGTTGAAGGAATTTGGGAGGGAAATTCCTAATGCAGATATGCTATCCAAGTTAAAATTGGTGAACTATCAAGTATCATGATATCTTCCCTTTTTATTCCTTCCTTGTTTCTTCTAACTTATTTGGTTGAAAATTTCATTGCATATAATAAAAAAATCTAAATCATAAAACTAACACCAAAATTATAAACTTAGTTTTTTAGCATTATTAGTTTGTATGAACTAACTTTTAGTTCCCCTATAGAAATGAATTATTGGTATTAAAGAAATTCAGTTTGTAATTTCGTTGGTAGCTTTAAAACTTAAACTTGTTTTAGTGCTAGGGAAAAAAAAAAAAAACCTTAATTTATTTGTACTAATACCTTTTCTCCAGGTGAACATGGTTTTGCTGGAATCATTGAGGCTGTATGGTCCAGCAACAGAACTGTCCAGGGAAGCAACAGAAGATATGAACTGGGGGAACATAAGAATTCCTAAGCATACACATATGAAGCTTCCAATCTTCAAAATTCACAGGAGCAAAGAATATCGGGGAGAAGATGCAGATGAATTCAATCCACTAAGATTTGCTAATGGGATCTCCAAAGCAGCAAAACACCCACATGCACTGCTTGCCTTCTCAATCGGTCCAAAATTCTGCATAGGTTAGTCTTTTGCTATGTTTGAAACCAAAATGGGAATTGCATTGATCCTTCAAAGATTTTCCTTATCACTCTCACCTAAGTTTGAAACTGGTATTTCAAATTTTATACAGTTATGGTTTCAAAGAACACTTCTCAAAATATTTTCCTTTCCAAAAGCGCCTTTTCATACGATCACCATAGGCAAAAGGAAACTGGAAATTTTCCAAGAAAAAAAAAACTTTAAAAACCAAGCTTAGACTCTACTTAACTTTTATATTTCAGAAATGTTAGACCAGAGAAAATCTTTCAAAAGTTAAGAGGAAGTTTTACAATAAAACTCTTTGATTGAAACAATGTTTTATAATTTTGTTAACTAAACTAGACTTTTTGTCCCTAAAATTTAATGTGATAAAAGTAGGAAAATACTTACTTGAGATATTGAATTTGCTAGAAGCTAATGCTGTTTGTTAAAGCTTTTTCAGAGTTTTTGAAAATGCTAGAGGGTATGGTAGAGAAAATTGTAAAGTATATCAAATATGATTGCAATATCTTATTTTTCTTTTATTGATTTTTCATATGTATACAAAAACGGAGATAATTATAAGTCAAAAAGCCTAAATTGGCTTATGAAGTCTAAAGAAAGTTGAAGTCAAAGAGGCTACAAAGCAGAGATAATTACAAGTCAGAAAGTTGTTACAATTTTGTCTATTTGTTGGCAATTTTCCTAGATGTTTTTGATGTTCTTCTGATCTTATTAATGTTTTTTATCTTATTTGTCTGCAAAAGTTTTCATCTACTTTTCTGCTTTTAATTAATGCTTCTTATCTTCTTCTTTTAATAGAAGCCTTCAGCTACTTTTTATCTAATCTTATCAATGTTTTTTTTATCTTTTTTGTCTGCAAAAGTCTTCATCTACTTTTCTGCTTTTAATTAATGCTTCTTATCTTCTTCTTTTAATAGAAGTCTTCAACTACTTTTTATTCTGCTTTTTAATCAATTCTTGACAAAAATCTTCAACTGCTTTTTCTTCATCTACATTTGACGTACGCTTTATCTTATTTTATCTAGGTGTCTAAATTATGGAGGGTCTCATCATCAAATACTTCATCAATTTCTTCCATAATGTTATCTTTTGTGAGAAAATAATAATTTCTTTCCTCTCTTTTTTGAATTTTTTGTAAGTATTTGTCTGATTCAATGCTACAAAATATCCAAGGGATAGGGTATTGCATTTTTGGTTCATTTGACTGTCCTTTTAAAAATATTGACATATGAGAAGTTTGTCCAAGTAGGAAGGGTTTGTACATATTTATACAATTTCAATATTTATGTGCTCTATACTTTTGAAGATACTTTACAGTAAATTCTTTAGATTCTAAAAGATTTCTTTTATTAATATATTGGACTGGATTTTCATGAGGAAAAATTACAATGTAATGATAAGCGAGTGAAAAATAATTTGCTCTTTCAAGTTTTCCTTTTCATTCACAGAGAATTGAATCTATTTATAAACTAAAACCATATCTTCCACCATACATATGTATACATGTTTTTATTTTGTCTGGTAAAAAAGAAATATTTAATGTATAGAAGCAAATATTCCATCTATGATTCCAAAATCAAACAATTCACCTACACTTATTGCTTCAGTAATTTCTAGAATTTTTAAAAACCCTTGAAATATATCTAAATTTATTCGTACATTAACAAATTTATATACAACTTTAGAATTTCTTTTTAAAATAGAATTTTTGCTTTTTGCTTATCTTTTTTTTTTCTTTGTTTTGTTTTATATGTCAACTATTCCACCAAATGTTTTTCTCTTCCCTTTTCTACCTCCACCGAATGTGTATTCATGTATATATCTATATTTATATATATATATATATATATATATGTTTTTTTTTGAGAGAATTTCAGGTTTGACCCATTAGAAAACAAAAATATTGTTTTTGACACCCATTTTACAAAAATTCGTTTTTAGGCTCTCAAACAAACTAATTTCTTCCTATACCCAAGTTACCCAAATTGCCCCTTAGTCAAATATTCTTTCCAAACTCAGATGAAATGTCAACAATACCCTCAAGCCTCCATAACCACTACTCTTCTTCTTTTCCTACGGTTTTAGGCTTCTTCTTTTCCATCCCATTTTCGATTCTCTCATCATTATTGTTTGTGCACCCATTCAACATTTTTGAACCCAAAAAACACACATTCAATCAAGCTTCATTCTCTCTAACAACAACCCTCACATTCAACATTTTTCTCCAAGTTTAAAGGTATGTGATTGTTGTTGGTTGTTTTTGAAATTTTTTGTTGATATTGCTTAGTTGAAAGCCTTAAAAGTGATTTATGGTTGTGATTTTATCATATATAAGTGTGATCTGCAAGAAACTAAAGGAAATCAAAGAGCCCGAAAGTTCTGGTATCGG